>JACCPG010008125.1:0-85128 GCA_016069955.1 Drepana arcuata | reverse complement strand
GATAGATAAGAATCTCTATTCCGTCAGAGGATAATTGTATTTTTAATTTGCATGCATGCTACATTTGCTTATCCGCTCCCTTGGGTGGTAGCATGATGCTATCTAGTCTTCTTTACATAACCCAGGGCCTTACCAGACAAAAATAAAAAAACATTTGAGCTATTAAAAAGAATAAGAAAGACACATTCGTTTATAATCAATATCACCAATGTACATACATCAGTATATATATATATACATATAGGTTTATTAGATGTGCATTTCGCATCACATATCGTAGACATTGCACAACAGCTTAGATTACTAAATAGTTATTTCGTCCACAGTAGGTCACTACAATCGTCTTATAATTGGGAACAATGTCATACTAATCACCGTCTTCGCTTTGGTTCAATTGTAAGGACTATTTATATCATTAATGTGAGTTGTTAATGTAGGAAAGTAATAGGCAAAAGCGAATGAAGCTTAGGTTTCTTTATTTAAAACTACATGTGATTTCTGGGCGGTTCTTCGCGATCTGCTAAAGTAAGAGTCTAAGGTAAAAACGTATTGCTGGCAGCTACTTAAACACGGCCGCCACGGCTGTAATATTATAATACTATAATTATTTACTCCCACCTTAATGACTTCCCACTACGGTTGGTCGCCGCGGGAAGATCAGACCACCGCCCTCTAACAATCTCTAAAATACATACTACCTATATGTAAAGCAAAGGATAGAGAACAGTGGAAAAGGGTTAGAGGAGGTCTTTGCCAAGAGGCACACCGAAGTCTGGGATATACTATAGTGAAATTATATTAAAGATCACAAACCACAGATTTTCGGAATATAAAGGCTATATTATTATTTATAAATGACATAAGGACTGACATCGGTAGGAAAATCCATACTCGAGTGTTGAGTACAGGAATATTAATATAATCACTAACAGAATAATCAATAGGTATTATTATTAGACGTGATAAATCTAGCCATCTGTGAAACCCCTAGCACGGCTTAAGAGGATCTATTATTTGCGTGTCAACGGTTTATTATGAAGCTATTTTTTTTCTTGACGTACTCATGCAAACAATTCAGGGCATGGTCTATCCCAAATTCTAAATAGCTATGAAACGGTCATAGCTATTTAGAATGATCTAGAATGTATTCGGCTCGCTTTGGTCTCTTTTTAAATAAAGACATATCATCACGCCAAGTCACTAACGGGGTAGGCAGAGAGTATAGAGCGCCAGTTCTCTCTAGACTTACATACCTCTTTCGCTTCGTCCACATTCATCAGTCTCTTCATACATGCTCGTCGGTTTCGAGTACTCTTAACGTTCCCGTCTTTCAGTCAGAGTCCGATCTATTTGATCCAGGTAGTTGGAACGTGGCTTTCCTATGCCTCTTCTTGCACACACTTTTGCTTTGTATATCTGTTTCGTCAATCTTTCTTCACTCATCCTTTCTATGTGTCCAAACCAACGTAACATGCCTTTCTTCATCTTTACAATCACGCCCTCATTCACGCCAGTTGATTTGCGAATCTCTTCATTGCGGATTCGATCTAATATCGTTACGCCGCACATTTTTCGAAGAGATCGAGAGAGATTAAATAAAGAAACACTTAAAAAACAACAAGACCTTAATAGATGAAGTATCCCTTTAGCCATCCAACTTGACAGTTTGAAAATTGTGAGTGTGATGTGTGAGTGAAATTGTGAGTGTGATGTGTGAGTGAAAGTCATAGATATATGTATATGATAACTGCTCCAGTTCCATTGGGTAGTGGACATGATCATATATCGACTCTCATGCCACTACCTAGGGGAGCGGAGCAATAATCACATGTGAATTTTACGTCGGGCCTGGGTAGTATTAAGATGAATAAACAAGTATTATTAGATGCCGCTGGTTATCATTAAATATATCATTAACTTGTAATTGGTACGGTTCTCAATTGCGGAGTCAGTTCCGTTTAATGATTGCCCGAAGCCAGCTGCTCCAAATGGCGAACCTTTATTTGCCAAAAGCTATTTCCTTCCGTGGTTGTTTTTGAAAGGGGGGAAGCGCGTGCCAAATTGCTCTTTCGCTTAGCTCTGGAACTGTGCATTTCCCTCGTACTCAGTCTAATTTCTTGTCGAGCTGGATTGTTAAAGTAATACTTTACCTAATAAGATTTCTGTTTTAGTCAAGCGTAACTTAGCAAGTTGTTTGTTTAAGTTATCGTTAACTATATGCTCGAAATATTTTCCCATTTCCGACGCCTATGGACGCTTACAACACCAGGGGTGTCTCTCACGCGCTGCCCTTCTTGAAGAATTTCATGCTATGCTACAGATTCCAAAAGATTTCAGAATCAAAAATCCTTCCCCACAGTCTGAGCGTTCGCAGAAGGAAACTCCTTTGGAACCACGTAGTTAAATAACTTTGTGGTTCCAAGGTATGGGGATGAATTCCCCGTCAATAGCGAGAGGTGCGTTGTAGATTTGGTAGAAGGTTTAAGTATGTAGCAGAAAGACATTAACTAAACGAATAAATTCAAGATAATTGTAAATAGCTTTTGCAATGGAGCGGCTCGGAATTGTTTGATATGATGATCGCGTCTAGTTTCCAAAATAACCTTGGGCTTTGCGGTGTCAAAGGAGATTAATTCCACGGACGAGTTCCGGAGAAGAGTATTGCGGAACAAACTCTCGTTAAGATTTCCCTCGTTAGCTCCCCATAAAGTCAGTAACGCGCAATATTATTGATAATCTTGGTGTTATCCCAACATGCCTGGTTGCTACTTAAGTGGTTAAACCAAAAAATACTTTATAAGCATATTTTTCTCACCGCAGTTGCTCAAATCATGCTTGGATCTGAAACAAACAAGCTTAATTTAACACCATTTATTATTTTGAAGTTGACTTTATTGCAATGAATAACGACATTTCACGTTTATGGGGTATTTGCCTTTGCATACATACATATCATCATCATACGGAGTGCCATAGCCGATAAACATGGAGAATAATGTTCTCTATAGACTTTTACATACACCTTTTTCGCTACCCAATACTAGTATAACTATCTATACTAAAATAATAAAGCTGAAGAGTTTGTTTGTTTGAACGCGCTAATCTCAGGAACTACTGGTTGGAATTGAAAAAATATTTTTGTGTTGGATAGTCCATTTCTCTAGGAAGGCTTTAGGCTATATAACATCACGCTACAACCAATAGGAGCGAAGCATAAATGAATGATGTTGCCAGAACGGGAAAAAATATTCCTTTTTGAGAGCTTCCGTTGCGTACGCTGTGTAAACGGTTTAAGTTACGAAAATATCATGTATGAGGGAATTGTTCCTTTTTAAAAGTTCAAAAAAAAAGTCCGCAACAGCATATGTCTATCTTTTAAGATTGACTCACTATAACCTTTTTTATGGCAATCAAGTCCACGATGGGCTCCTGAACTACTTAACCGATTTCAATCAAATTTGCACACCGTATGCCGTTTGATCCAACTTAAAAGAAAGGATAGCTTACATCACAATTGAACCCGATAGGTGGGGCTGCGATCGTGATTCATAAATTGTTAATTTCACCCGGGCGAAGCAGGGCGGGACAGCTAGTCTCCTATATACCTCTTAAAATTTTACAAACAAAACACTAACATTTTCGAGCAAGAGTTGTTGCTCCACTTAAGAAGACTGGGAAAGCATTTTAAGAGATTGCAATTTGCATAATGGTGAGGAAAATTCTTTAGTTCCTAGAATTAACAATTATTTTTTAATAATACTTACGTGCAGACAATTACGCTGTACCCTCACGGTGTAGGCAGAGAACGCGCCGCCTGTTCTCTCTAGACTAACAGACCTCTTTGGTTTTGTTTACATCAGTCTCTTTATACATGCTTTCCAATTTCGAGTACTAACGATCGAGTTTTAATCGATTTCTACATTTCTACAGACCTTTTTGCATTGTATAGCTATATATTTCAACCTTTTCTGATATATATGCATCCTTTCTATTTGTTAAAAAATAACGTAACAAATCTTACTTTATCATTACAAACACCGCCTCATATACGGCAATTTGTTCTTCGAATATCATCACCTCTTTTTACATCTAAATATAAATTTTATCCATGGGCTAAGGCGGTGCCTTTTCTCTCCAACCATTTTACTATGTAGGGGAATCGTTATCCTTGTACAATGAAAGATTCAAATAACTTATCAAAGTATGTAAAACGTCATTTGGTAACATAATACCTTGCGGATGGCGTCGTAGAAGAACAATAAAAGAATCCCGGGTCGTAAATACCTCGTAAAGTGACAACATAAATATAACGAGCTTATAATTAAGTGGGTCTTTCCGCTTTCTCAAGAAAGCAGGCAGAGTATAGCCAGAACAAATTACGTCAGATATAATGTAGTGCTCATATGACAGTTAGCGACCATGTCAAAATCGTGTATTTTTAATTAGTATAGGGGTTGTGACAAAATATTATAACAGGAATTTAGGTAACAAGGCAAGTTATAACAATATTGGCTTAGAACTCAAGACTACACATAAGCACCTACTTTAAATACTTTTAAGACGTATATAGGTTTCCACACAATATTTGCTGTCACCTTTAAATGTGGTGCGACAATAAAAATATATAATAATATATCCTCACGCCTTCCCACAAGGGTCCCCGAAGGGGTAGGCAGAGGTGTAGAGGTAATACCCATACACCCACTTTCCGCTAAAGGTATATTAGGTGCCAACGTGACAGATGGCGAGTCCATCGCCGTTACTCAAAAACGACTATACATACGCCTTTGAATTTCTTCTCAGACGTATGCAGGTTTCCTCTCGATGTTTTCCTTCACCGTAAAGCTAGCTAGCGTTGTGTGACTAATACTTAATTTCAGAAAAACTCATTTGTACAGTCGGGATTCGAACTTGCGACCTTTGCGTCGCAGGCAACTGCTCGAACCACTCGGCTACCACGGCTCTTGTGGTGTCACCAGTGGTGCGACAAGCCACTGTATTCAACATCAGAATATGTTCTTATTTACTTCTGCAGCGTTTTGTTATCTGTTAACGGTTCTCACATATAGTAGTATATCGTTATAACGAAGATAATCCTATATTATAATTAATAATATGGTGCTTGCAATACAAACATTGCTAGGACGAACCCATACTGTACAAAGGTGTTTTTCAGAAGTTTAGTCCAGAGTTTAATCACACCATGATTCTTACGGTTAAGAAAAACATCTAAAGGAAACCTGCATACATTTAAGAAGAAATTCCAAGTCATGCTTGAGTTACGGTGATGGACTTGCCATCTGTCACTGGGGTACCTTAAATATATCTCTGGCTGATAGTGGGTACCGTTACACCTCTACCTACCCCGTCGTGGACCATCAGGTATAATAAAAAGCTTACATTGTATGGTTACAATTAAAGCAGAGTATTATTTATGCGATTATTAAATTATATTAGCCGATTAGAGAGCCGTGGTGGCCGAGTGGTTCGAGCAGTTGCCTGCGACGCAAAGGTCGCAAGTTCGAATCCCGACTGTACCAATAAGTTTTTCTGAACTTAAGTACAGTGATTAGTCACACCACGAGCTTTACGGTGAAGGAAAACATCGAGAGGAAACCTGTATACGTCTGAGAAGACATTCAAAGGCGTATGTATAGTCGTGCTTGAGTAACGGCGATGGACTCGCCATCTGACACGTTGGCACCTAATATACCTCTGGCGGAAAGTGGGTGTATGGGTATTATCTATACACCTCTGCCTACCCCTTCGGGGACCCTTGTGGGAAGGCGTGAGGATATATTATATTATTATTATATATTATAAATTATATTAGGTACATACACCACATAAGAAAACTCATTGGCACAAACCAACGGGGTTCGAACACTACAATCCTGAATTTGTAGAAGAATACTTTAGTCTTGAACCTCCACGACTCCAATTTATTGTATTTTTTATGCTTAACATAAAAACGTATTTCGCTGAATATTTTCTACTTGCAAATGGCGGGCACGACTCGGAAACAACTAAGTAACATCTGTTTAATAATACCTCTGCTGCAATTTGTTCACAATGACAAATGTAGATCCAACCCTTCTTGCTTCGCTTATTCATTTCAAGTACTATGGTTTTTGGAAAAAGAAAACTTGTTTTTAATCTTACAATTAGCACAGCCTTCCGCTATAACAGTCGCGGGTTCGATTCCCTAATGAACCAACGTATTTTGAACATATTTGCCCAATATACGCCGGTGTGCCTTTTAAGATTATCAATACACCGAGTCACACTCGGGGAACAAAGAGGATTTAGAGCACCTACCCTCTATAGGCCTATAGACCTCTTTATCACACCTTCCCACAAACTTCTTTCACCTATATATATTTAACCACACTACCATACAATAATAATAATAATATATCCTCACGCCTTCCCACAAGGGTCCCCGAAGGGGTAGGCAATTAGTACTAATTGGAAATCTAGCTTATAGACTTTATGTATAGGCGTCCCAAATATTACTTTTATTTGAAATCATTACCAATTAGCTTCGCTACGAACCGCTGTTCGGCAATTCACCAAGGTCTTCATACTATAAAGAAAAGAGAGATTATTCCTGAGTCAACATCGCACAATTAGATGCCCTCATTTCTTAGCATAAGCGTAGAGATGTACTCGTATAAACGAGGCATTATGTCTCGTGGAGCTTTCGTCTCCACGTCAATATCGCAAGGAGATGATGTTAGCGTGTCATGTGCGTGAAACTTAACATTTTTATCTGAATAACAAACACTGAATCGAAAGACGCATTCATCTTCTTTTACTCGCATAAGCAGTTGTAACAGCACTCTCTTTCGCGGGAGATGTTTTAATGCGCCAACGCGATAGATAGGTTAGTCCGTCGCCGTATCTCAAGCCCAACATACATCCTCCTCCTCCATGCTTTTCCTCAATCCTATGCAGGTTTCCTGGCGATACTTGTTATTAAAACATTTGTTATATGATAAATTACTGTTTTAAGTAAGGAATCGCGGTCGCAGTCGCGGGATATATCAATCATTAAAATCATTTGGACTGCAATTTTGCAATTGGCTCTAACCACTCGGCTACCAAGACTTAACAATTACTATGCCATTTATGAACTACGCGGCTTATGAAGTCACGGACTCAATATATTACCTTGTAAACAAAAATTTACATGGAAATGTCAGTGTTGTTTGCTAACATGTCATGTCAGAAACTTAGTACGCAGTTATCAAATGTTAAGTAGGCACCAAGTCGACTAACAAGCGATAAACTGGGTTTTTGGATTTGAACTTCAAGTTACTCAAGCTCAGTTCCGTAAAGTTTTTGATTAGCCGGTTTTCTCACCGGCTTAACTCTAGACCACAAAATATTTATGTGTGGAATTTTTTTATGATAAGAATTTAGAACTAATTTAAATTGTATATCTTTGAAACGTGTCTACCTGTGATAGAAATATGCAAAGGATATTGGAAGAAGGATATTTATTAACTGAGAACTGCGCTGGTAAACAGTAATTAAAGAGGACAACATCCTATGCTCGCTACGCTTTATTATACGGTAGCATTTTTATATTTTTCTCAGCGTTCGTAAAAGAGTCACAAATTTCGTAAGTATAATAACGCTTACCTACTTTATATCTATCCTTTGCCTGAAAGGGAATTAGGGAAGGTAATGGGCATAAATGTACTAGTACAGGTTAGGAGAGACAAATACTACAAACTACACAAAAGGCTGGGATGGGGTGCGATGCATTCCGTATATTAGACGCAATGCATTGCAATGGTACTGATCATATCGTGGTATTCTATATTTTATAGAGGAAAAATGTATATGACGAAAGTAATTTTTAAATCATTTCTTTTTTAGTTTATATTTTTTTAATTAATTTTAATACAGTTACAGTGATTAGTCACACCATCAGCTTTACATTTTTGTATACATCATGAGCCTTTGTATGTACTACCTACATACTTATGCCTACCACTTCGGCGACCCTTGTGTGATGATGTGAATACAAGTCCTTCAGTCAAACATTTAAAAAAGATCCGTGGCTATATCAATCATGTCAATCGACTTTTATCAAGTGTCTGAAGCGCTTATTAAACATACGATTATGACACAGAGTTGCAAGGATAGATGGGGAGGGTAAACCGCAAGTCATCCCTAAGCTTACAGATTTACGTTAAATCCTCGGAACCTACCGCTGAACTGGGGAAGTCAAGTGCAGAGTAACACCGCACTTTGGCCATTTTACAACTTAAAAACAAGAAGGCTGTTAATTGTGATGATGTGACACATGGCGAGTTAGCTCGTCTTCTCTGAAGCACATCTGTCATCTGTGTAAGCATCTTCTCAATAAAAGCACACAAACATCGCGCCGAGTCCCTAACGGGGTAGGCAGAGAGTATAGAGCGCCAGTTCTCTCTAGACTTGCATACCTCTTTCGCTTCGTCCATATTCATCAGTCTCTTCATGCATGCTCGTCGGTTTCGAGTACTCTTGACGTTCCTGTCCTTGAGCGTCCGAGATCGAATTGATCTAGGTAATTGGAACGTGGTCATCCTCTGCCTCTTCTTGCACACACTTTTGCTTTGTATATCTGTTTCGTCAAACTTTCTTCATTCATCCTTTCTATATGTCCAAACAATAAAAGCATAAATCTTTATTTTAGCTTATAAATGAGGATTTACTCAAAGTAGCAAGCACCTGGTTGAATTTAATACACAAAGTTTTTGTTATTTTCACTCGGAAAGGAGTTTGAAATGTTGTGACACAGTACTTTAGCACAAGCAAGATTGCTTTTTTTCAGTCTCCGAGGTGAGTGAGTTGTATTTACATAATAATAGCCATTGATTTACATGGAATATATCTCTGGCGGAAAGTGGGTGTGTGAGGGTGGGTACTACCTTTTCACCTCTGCCTACCACTTCGGAAACCCTTATGGGAAGGCGTGAGGATATATATACAGGTTGTTTTGTTGAACGTACAAAACTCAGGCTAATAATCCGATTTGAAAGAATCCGTTTTTATTATATAGCCTGTTTAGTGAGAAAGGCTATATAATAACATTCTTTGATCAATAAAAGCAGAGCATCAATTGAAAAGTGGGGCAAAATTGGGTAACATTTTTTGTTTATTCCAGAAATTAAATTAAATTTTAGGCCGTTGAAACCTCAGGGCACATCTAATTGAAAATTAACTTACTTTCTGGAAGAAAAGAGAAGCACAATTTTATTTTAACGTCTCATTAAATTTTAATATTATAATTATAATTTTTCCTACGGGGTTTCATTAATATTAAGAAATATTTTCCAAAAAAGAAAGTTCTTGAGAGAAAGTTGGTGGCATATTTTACCTGAATTTAAATTGTGAGCCCACATCAACATTTCTCAACTTTAATTAAAACGGGCACGAGGACATTCCTTTCCTACGTTATTACATAGGTAATAGGCCTGTATTTACCTATCTCAGCCTACGGAGTACTATCAAAGGTTTGAACGGAATGTTCCTGATTCATAGCCGTACTAAACAGACATACAACACTTTTAGGAATTGTGGTTTTGCCTCCTGTTGCGCTAATAAAGACCCTTCATATTTGTTTGTTCTATATCTACAATTAATATTATTTGTTTTCATATATTTTTTATTTAGTTCGAACTGTACATATATATATTAGAGTTTAAAGCTGTAATTAAAAGAAAATTAATTCAAAAAGCTTATTAAACAACAACAGATTATTTAATTGATAGCTATGCATGGCAATGAATTTCTCCTCTTGTACAGACTTTATTTGTAACTTAATATTTTTCTACCTCTAAGTAAAAGGGAACAAATGTTAAAAGAAAAAAACCGGGAGTTTGCCTCGCCGTTTCTTCTCCTGGCAGGTTATTTTCTTGGAAACGGTGGTAACTTTATTTTTATTAACTATATGACGTTCGATAAGTGTTCCCTGTGTCCTTAATTGTTTTTTTAATACTCAAATCCTGCGTACATCTATGAAGAGACTGATGAATGCGGGTGAAGCGAAAGAGACCCTCGCATATGAAGAATATGAGATATGCAGAAAGAATAGAGCACCATTCTCTCTAGACTTAAAGATATACGTAAATACACGAAGATTAGAACCTTGTGTATAATTGTTCGTGCTTATCACCAGACGTCCTTCAATTCTGTAAAGTTCTTACTACAATCAGGATTTAAATGATGATAAGGTTAGGTTAAAAATATAATCATAGAACAATCAACTTTAAATGATATTAAAATTTATGATAACAAATATTAGTCATGAAGCAATGGCTAAGCATTTTTGCATAACACATACCATTTGTAGATATGTGTCATAATTTTAACAATTGCTGTTCAATAAGAGTCTTCACGCCTATATCGATCTGTTTTTGCCGGAGATACATTTTGGTGCCACGTGATGGCGAGTCACTCGCTTATCTCTAGGATTGCATTTAATAATGTAATTAATGTTACAGACTTCTGGCCTTGCATACACTAGTTGGACTTCATAATGAAGCTTACATAATTATTAATTAATCTCATTTGTAATTTGATTGGGGTGATGTTTTTAAATTCCTCTGAATTAACTATTTGAAGACTTGTATGAATTAAACATGTCGCCTTCCGCTTGTCAGCTTCCGGCTCGAGAAGCACTAATTAAAAATAGTGTATAGAATTTATCTTTGTTAATTGGAATTACTAATAATTTTCATTGATTAGTTTATAGTTTAAATAGTAATAATTAATATTAAATATTACTTAATAGTAAATAGTTTGATGCATGATTAGGATATACAATAGTACTAGCTGTCCCGCCCAGCTTTGCTTGGGTGAAAAAGTTAAATTGCCCGTAGCACGATCGCAGCGCCACCTATCGGGTCCAATTGCGATTTAAGCTATCCTATCTTTTAAGTTGGATCAAACTGCACATGTTGTGCAAATTTGGTTGAAATCGGTTAAGTAGTTTAGGAGTCCATTGAGGACAAACATTGTGACACGAGATTTATATATATTAACATTTAAAAGCCGGTGTGTCTCAAGTTGGAATAATAGTGTTGTAACCGTTACCAAGTACAGTTGTAAGGGGAAATACTGCCTGATCCGTATAAATTGATATGTAAGAGAAAGTGTCATAGTGTTCTTTATTGTGACTAGCCTGACTATCTGCCAACGTTTTACATTAAGTAAACCTTGACCTTGTATGAGTATAGGTAGGTACAATAGTAGGTACGATGCTTGGACACGAGATGTAATAATCAAAAAATTGTATTGTAATGGATGGTAATTTCCGTAAATGTGAATGCTTGGAGTTTCAACCCCCATTTTTATATATCTATTATTGAATAAAGCCAAGTGCGCAAGTATGAATCACGACTGTACCAATGACGTTTTCTAAACTTCCCTTTCTAAAGTGATTAGTCACACCACGGGCTTTTCGGTGAAGAAAAAAAAGAGAGGAAACCTACATACGTCTGAGAAGCAATTTAAGGGTCAAGGGTATAGTCGTGCTTGAGTAACGGTGATGGACTTGCCATTTGTCACGATGGCACCTAAATATATCTATGGCGGAAAGTGGATGTGTGGGTACTACCTATACACCTCTGCCCACCCCTTCTGATACACTTGTGGGAAAGCGTGAGGATTATAGTAAAGGCAAGATCGCTGAAAACAAAAACCTTTTGCTTTCAGCTATTTTCAGCATGTACAATTGATTAACGAAGGCTTTATTTCTAAGCTAGTAGTGTATCAAAGAAGCTTTCAAGAAATTTGATTTAAGATAGCAGCCCGACAGAGCGGGGTAGCTCTTCAAATGTTGCTTCAAGGTAAATGCACTTCGTAAATCTAAATTGTTAGAAAGGTTCTCAGTCTGCTCAGTATGTTCAACTGGAGTTAAATATCGCTTAGAAACTTAGTGCTTATATTTAGACAGAGATACTAGTATCATATATCGTCATGCTGCATCAATAGTATAAATCTTCACGCCTTCCACAAGACTCCCTGAAGGAGTAGGCAGAGGTGTGTAGGTAGTACTCACACGTCGAATTTTCGCTGGAGATATATATTAGACGCTAACGTGACAGATCGCGAGTCAATTACCGTTACTCAAGGACGAATATACATACGTATTTCAATTTCTTCTCCAACCTATAAAGGTTTCTCATCTATAGTAATATTATAAAGGGGAATGTGTTTGTTTGAACGTTGACCCGTTGATCTGCTGCTTTAGCAGACTCCGGCCCTACAAAATCCTTTTTCGGTTAGCGTTCAAGACATTGACATTATCAGCTGCATAATTGCCGAGACGATAATCCATAATAGTTTTTGCTAAAATATATTATATGCACTATTTAATTAGGAGTGTAATTCGTAAGTACATAAGTATCATGCAAGTGAGTATAGATAGAATCATTAAAGATTATTATTATGTAGGCATCCAGTGACAATCTTTGCTCAAGCAGTACTTAAGTAGGGATTGTCAATGTCAAACTCAAATTGTTTTCCGCCATCAGTTTCATTCTGCAAATTAAACACGACAAGGAATTGAATTCTAGAATGTATTTGACATTATAAAGGGATTGCTTTCTATTCCAATCGGAAGGATTTACCTACTACCTTCTGTTTAAGACAGAATGGTTCTGAGAGAAATAGCGTTTGTTTGATTTACATAATAGATTGCCTGTTTTTATGTGAATCGTGAATGAAATTGAATATATCCTCACGCCTTCCCACAAGGGTCCCCGAAGGGGTACGCAGAGGTGTATAGTTAGTACCCACACACCCAATTTCACCCAGAGATATATTTTAGGTGCCAACGTTACAGATGGCGAGTCCATCGCCGTTACTCAAGCACGACTATACATACGCCTTTAAATTGCTTTCCAGAGGTATGCAGGAGCACGTATACAGTAGTATCATAATTATATTAACATCCATTTATAAATTTAAAAGTCGTATTTAATTAAATCTCATCATATTTATGAATACTTTCTGTATTCGTAAATATTTATGCGATCATAATAAAATATGGCAAACCAAATACCTGTCGCCTTGTTCTATCTATATATACATTATGTACATATATGGGTGGACGGATATGTCTCGTATTCATGACTATTGAATATACCGCATATATACTGCATTAAATTGATGACTTATAATAAAATTTGTTAATTTGGTTCTATTCTAACACATAGAGATGACAACCCATATTCGGTGAAAATTTGGTATAGACTGGTTCTATCACAACAATAAAACAATTTTCAGACAAAGCTTTCAAGGAATGTTCTTCGATATTTCTATTCTTCGATATTTATTCTACATTGTTTTTGTAACACGATCAATAGAAGCATTCCCTTTAACAGATTATTAGTAAATAACAGTCTCTTGCACATTAACTGTTCGTAATAAGAACTTATAAAGACACTTGATAAAAGCGAGGTAATTTTCTCGTTTGAAACAGAGGATATGATTCAACAAAACAAGGCGACAAATATATCATGCTTTTCATTAAGCTAGTAGTATGATATTGTATATATGTCTTCAAACCTTCCCACAAGGATCCCCGAAGAGGTAGGCAGAGGTATGGAAGTAGTACCCACACACCCACGTTCCGCTAGAGATATATCTTAGGTGCCAATGTGGCAGATGGCTGTCTATCGCTGTTACTCAAGCACGGCTATGCATTCGCCTTTGAATTGCTTCTCAGACGTATGCAGGTTTCCTCTCCATGTTTTCCTTCACCATAAAGCTCGTGGTATGACTAATTTCATTTTAAACATTCGATGAAAATAATCGGGAAATTTTTTCCAGACATTATGGTTGAAAATAGGAGCATAATTAAAGTGTTCAAAAAGGAGCAATAAAAAGAATCAAACTTATTGTAATCTGTAACTTGATTACAATTACGCACAATAGATACGAGAACGTATTAACTTATTACATTCTCCATTAGTATATTTAATACAAACACATTATTCTAGAGAACCTTTTAACAGAAAACCATTATCACTAACGTATGTAGATCCAGTTATGCCTTTTCCTTTATCACTAGCTAAGAACAATGCTATGTCGGCAATTTCTTCGGCGTCAGAAATTCTGTCGAGAAGAGTTGCTTTCTTCAATATATCCCATATCTTCTCTTCATGGGCTTGGTTCACACCTGTATTTCCCACTATGTCTGTCTTCACTGGACCGGGGTTAATACAATTGACGCGCACACCCTTGTCGGCAAGTTCGAACGCGATACAGCGTGTAAAATGATCCAAACCCGCCTTGGAGACACTGTAGGAGAAAGCCTGCTTGGACAGCGGACTTAAGGCTGCTATACTCGAAACATTAATTATATTGCCTTTACTTTCAATAAGATGCTTAGTGGCCAGATTTGTGATGTAAACCGCTGATCTAAGATTAGTAGCCATTGTCTGATCAAAAACTTGTATTGCATTTTCGGCATTAATCATGGCGGTTCCATCAGCTCCAGCATTATTAACTAATACGTCTATTCTTCCAAAGTGGAATACAGTGTCACCGACTATTCTCTTTATATCGTTATCTTTGGTCACATCGGCGACAATCACTAATGGTTTAGCACCCCTCTTTTCAATGATACCAGCAACGTTCTTTAGCTTTATCTGATTTCTGCCAACTAAAGCTACTTTTGCACCTTCCTCGGCAAACTTTATGGCAATAGCGGCACCTATGCCTGAACTTCCACCGGTCACTAACGTTACTTTATTGTTCAGACTCATGTCTATGTTCCAATTGATATAACCAAACTCTTAAGAACTTACGACTAGTGAAAATTTACCTTAATATACATGTTTATTGTTATCCTGGACGGCTGATAACTGTTGATTGGCATGATACGAATGATCTTGATTATGACATGACGCATCAAAATATATAGATAATAACTAAGCTTTGATTTGGCAGAAGATAGAGACCTCATTACACACACGCATATAGATACGTGTACTTACCTTAATTGTCCTGTAAATGTGTTTATTTAAATATTTTTTTTATTTTAATCTACAGCTGGCGTGAATAAGGGCGTGATTGTAAAGATGAAGAAAGGCATTTTACGTTGTTTTGGACACATAGAAAGGATGAGTGAAGAAAGATTGACGAAACAGATATACAAAGCAAAAGTGGGTTCAAAAGGAGGTATAGAAACGTTAGAAAATTGAGTGGCGTAAAGATTTTAGATCGAATACCTATGAAATATAGAGGTTCACAGAGCGACTGGTCTAAATAAAGGAATTATTGAAAAAAATAAGAACAGTATATTGCGTTAGGTTGGACTTTTTCAATGAGAGATGAAAGGATGGCGAAACAGATATATATATATATATATATATGTATATATATATATATATATATATATGCTCACGCCTTCCCAACCTTCCTTCAAAAGGGTCCCCGCAGGGGTAGGCAGAATTGTATAGGTAATACCCACTTTCCATCAGAGGTATATTACTATTAGAGGTATATAGGTCCAAACGTGACAGATAGCGAGTCCATCGCCGTTACTCAAGCACGACTATACATACGCCTTTGAATTTCTTTTCAGACACATGCAGGTTTCCCCTCGATGTTTTCCTTCACCGTAAAGCTCGTGGTGTGACTAATCACTGTAATTAAGTTCAGAAAAACTTATTGGTTCAGTCGGGATTCGAACTTGCGATCTTTGTGTCGCAGGCAACTGCTCGAACCAATCGGCCACCACGGCTTTTAAACACATATAAGACGTAAAAGTTTTATTATATTAGTAGCATATATGACGGTCAAGCCCGATGCTAGCTAAACAAAATCGACAAGGTCTAGAAACATATATAGTAGGTAAATAACGAGAAGTCCAATTATACAATTTTATATTTAAGTGATAAATAATGTTTGTACTACAATTACTGATAACATTGAACATGTTATAGATTTTAAGATTAGTGAATGTTGCCTAAGACGAACGTTATCATAATACCACGGATTAACAATGATATGCGTTTAGTTGAAGAAAATAATATTGTATCATCAATCGGGAAGGCCAATTCTTATTGGGTTGCATTGAAATACAATGTATGTGTCACATCAAATGCTAGCCCATTTACATCGGAAAAGGGCCTTTTAATAGCATACCATTGTCACTAACGTATGATGATCCAGTTACGCCTCTCCCTTTATCACTAGCTAAAAATAGTGCAATATCAGCAATTTCTTCAGGATCAGAAATTCGATCGAGAAGAGTTCCTTTCTTCATCAAATCCCACATTGCGGCTTGATGGGCTTCACTCGCACCGCTATTATCCACAATATCTGTCTTCACAGGACCGGGGTTAATACAATTGACGCGCACACCCTTGTCGGCAAGTTCGAACGCGATACAGCGTGTAAAATGATCCAAGCCCGCCTTGGAGACACAATAAGAGAAACTCCGCTTGGATACCACACTTAAAGCTGCAACACTTGCAATATTAATTATATTTCCTGTACTCTCAATAAGATGCTTCGAAGCTAGATTTGTGATGTATACTGCTGAACGAAGATTGGTAGCCATAGTTTGATCATACACTTGAATAGCATTTTCAGCGGTAATGCTGGCGCTTCCAGATGCTCCTGCGTTGTTGACTAGTACGTCGATTCTTCCAAAGTGGCTAACAGTGTCACTTACGATTCTCTTCATGTCGTTGTCTTTAGTCACGTCTGCGACAACCACTAAGGGCTTAGATCCCTTCTTTTCAATGATACCGGCAATGTCCTTTAACTTCTTTTGATTTCTGCCGACCAAAACGACTTTAGCACCTTCTTCAGCGAACTTAATAGCAATAGCAGCGCCGATACCGGAACTGCTACCAGTCACTAAAGTTACTTTATCATTTAGGCTCATGATTGAAGCAGCTCGATGTTACTACTCCTTGTAACGACGGAGGTTTGAATAGACACAATGAGTACAGCTTATCGGTACGATAACGACAATCGCCATTAAGGCGTGTTTACACGATAACTTTGTAGCGTATTCTTTGCACCAATTGAAAAACAATATCGTTATTTCTATTAACATATATTTTACACCAGTAGAGTGGAGTTCCGTCTGCCGCCTATGGCACGCAACGCCGAGGGTATCGTTGTCGATGTTTAAGTACAGATTTCTTTTCCATCCTTCGTGCACTTCTCAGGAAAACATTATTGTTTTCTATAAATGCATAGTTTTGCAACTTTGCTTGCGAACGTAACAGTCCGCTCCGGTTTCTCAAACAAAACACATCTTTATATTTTTAATCCAACTGCTACGTGAGTCTTTGAATTTTGGCTTTTAATAATTTGTCCAATTAGGTGTTTTTTCTTTCAATGTACCTCACGCCTTCCCACAAGGGTCCCCGAAGGGGTAGGCAGAGGTGTATAGGTAATACCCACACACCCACTTTCCGCCAGAGGTATATTAGGTGCCAACGTGACAGATGGCGAGTCCATCGCCGTTACTCAAGCACGACTATACATACGCCTTTGAATTTCTTCTCAGACGTATGCAGGTTTCGTCACGATGTTTTCCTTCACCGTAAAGCTCGTGGTGTGACTAATCACTGTACTTAAGTTCAGAAAAACTCATTGGTACAGTCGGGATTCGAACTTGCGACCTTTGCGTCGCAGGCAACTGCTCGAACCACTCGGCCACCACGGCTTTAATGTACCAATGTACCAGTGTATTCAATGTACCAGTTTCAATTTATTGGTATGCAAAATCGTTTGCTTGATACACTTGAAATAATTGATCGATTATTAAATCGATTGAATCTAAGAACCATCAGCCGCCGCCGCAATATATTCAATGGCAATATATTCGCAAACAATTAACTCGATCTGCCAACGGTATGGTCACGTCCTTAACTATGCTTAGGTTTATTACACGTATCGTTATCTCAGTGTTATATCTCTATAGAAGTCTTTAGCGAGAGCCGTGGTGGCCGAGTGGTTCGAGCTGTTGCCTGCGACGCAAAGGTCGCAAGTTCGAATCCCGACTGTACCAATGAGTTTTTCTGAACTTAAGTACAGTGATTAGTCACACCACGAGCTTTACGGTGAAGGAAAACATCGAGAGGAAACCTGCATACGTCTGAGAAGAAATTCAAAGGCGTATGTATAGTCGTGCTTGAGTAACGGCGATGGACTCGCCATCTGTCACGTTGGCACCTGATACACCTCTGGCGGAAAGTGGGTGTGTGGGTATTACCTATACACCTCTGCCTACCCCTTCGGGGACCCTTGTGGGAAGGCGTGAGGATATATATTAAGTCTTTACTTATGCGTCATAATGACTTGCGTTATATTATAATTATATTCATGCCTTTCCTATGGGGTAGGATTTTTTTTCTCCGAAAATTAATTGCTAGCGTGACAGAAGGCTAGTCTGTTGCCATCTGAAAGGCACGAATGTGCTGTATGCTGATTTTATGTCGACGATTTTCTTCACCATATGAGGCGTTGTGGACATATCTCAGAACTTAATTTCTTAATTTTAGAGAGTGCTGCTTTCGGATGCTAATGTTCACACAGAAGTGTTCAGCAAGGCATTGTATTATGAACATTTAAAATTAAGTCAAACTTGACCAATACTATCTTCTTCAAACTATACGTATCCCTCTTAAACATATCGTCATTAGGCAGAGAGTGAAGAGCGTCTGTTTTTTCTAGACTTACAGACTGTAACTCTAGAAAAAAACAGCCTCTACACACATACTCGCCGGTTTCGAGTACTCTTGACGTTCAGATCCTTGAGTGTTCGATCGATTTGACCTTGGTTGCAATGTGGTCTTCCTCTACATCTGCTTCCATCTTTAGCAATGTTTATATGTTTATTTAATATTTGATCTTCAATAACTTATAATAATACATATTAGTCAACATATATATGTAAAAGCAAAAATACAAAATCCTTTGTTCTGCCATTTTAATAGAATTAATTAATGAGTAGGCCATAAAAATATGTAGGTATAAAATAGGAATATTTTCAGATGCACTTGTCTACAAAGTGCTTTAGTATCAATAGTAGCTAAGAGTCTCCGTTTTAATTAAGGAATAAATTTGAATACTGTAGTAGATTATAAGCCCCGACAGAACATAATATCGTGCCCAGTATTTAGAGGTGTTACATATAATCGTATTATCAATTAGAAGTACGGAGTCGTACTTCTAATTGTTGCTCGTTAAATAACATAAGTATGCGACGGGTAGTAAAAAAGTTGAATTAATAAATATGTCGAGACTGTGGAGTAGAGTTTGTGCAATCGCATGTTCGCAAGCAGGCAGGCAAACTTTCCTAATAACTCTGGTACAGCCTCGGAATATACTACCATTGCTTACAAAATAGCTTTCGGAGCAAGATTACAAGAAGCGACCGAAGATCCTTCTTTTAAATTGTCGAAAGTAAATAAAATTATAATACTTTGGACATCTCACAAAGCTACCGCAGATAATGAAACTAGTGCTAAAATTACTCGTACCATAGTTACCAGCGATATTTCATACATTAAGGATACTAAAAGAGGCCGAGGAAGACTACTTTCAAAATACCTCGATCTAATTAATCCAATGCTCAAGTACGAGAACGTAGTCTACGAGTTCTCGAGCATATATGAAAGGACTGATGAAAGAAGATGACGCGAAATAGGTTTGTAAGTCTAGAAAAATCTGGCGCTCTACTCTCTCAGTCTGTCTTCCACCACGTAAATGAACAAAGACTAACATACTATCTCTTAGACAAGCACAACAAACAAATATGCTCAATAGGCAGGGATAAAACCTATGAACATGATCTTTAGAACTGAGATTAGGTAGTGTGTCAAAAACCCGTATCCAGTTTGATATTTTCTTCAAACGCCTATTCAATAAAGAAACTTTATATTATCAAAGTAACACGTATAGGCGTATTCGGGGTTAAATATTTCGGAAATTTCGTTTTCCATTAACTCGTGACAAGTGCGTATTTATCTTATTTTCCGAATCTATTTCTATCTACTGTTCTTAGTTACCTATCTTATCCTGAATAATCACATCTAAGAGATTACATTACACTGTTCCAGTTTAACTGTGTTCTATTTTCGCAAAATTCATCAGGCAATTTGCAACCGACCCTTGAGATTACACTACCAGTCATGATTAGTTATTTCGAAAATTAATTTAATCTCCTTTGGTTGCAATTTCTGTCTTAACCCCATTGTTATTATCCCTTAATACATTAACTTAGCAAATTACTATAATAGGTGTATAATAGGTACACTTCCTTCCCACTTCCTTTTGGATTAGTTACCCATGTGTAATTGAACCCACTTCACATTTCATGGCTCTTTGGAGTGTGTACAAAGGACGTATGTCTCGTATGTACAATGTACCTACTGAAAAGGTTTCGCTATGATGTTATTCTTTCTTTACAACTGACAGGTATCTTATGGAACTAGTTTCAAAGACAATAAAAGATTTCGTGTTTTCCGTTTCGTTCGATTTTCGGAACATTGGGAAAAGTAACGATGATATAAGGATAATAAAACATTTTACTCGTTGAGTAGGCAACGATGAATAACGATAATATAACTGCGACTTCTAGTGAAAAAAAAATTACAGAGTAACCACCGTTTTGTAAAAAAATTATCTGATCGAAATTGGATACATAAAAATGTCTGGCAACATTACATCCCGTAGGAATACATCCCCTCATGAAGGTTCTTTGCAAGGTTGGTTTGATAGCAAGATATTGTAGACGGTAAAGAGGTAGGGCATAGGGGAGGCCCTACCTCTCTCCTCCGTTTTAATTTGGAGCTGCCCGACTGGGAAAGGACCTCCACTTTATAGAAATCCGTCGTCAAATAACAATATTTTTTGTGTTCTGTTCCTATGAGATGAATAAGATTTCTTATAATGAGCTCCTCCCCCTGAGGAGGGGGATCAATCTTTTGTAGCAAGCAATATAACTCTAACCATAAGCACAGTATAACTCTCCGAACGTAGAGTGGCAAAGCGCAGGTCAGACTCCGGTATCGTGAGCGTAAATAAGCTACGGTAACCGCTTCCCATCAGTGCTTGTTTGCCACTTTTGTATGAAAATAAATGGTCTGTAAGTCTAAGAAGAACTGGCGCTCTACTCTCTGCCTACCCCGGGAGAAACGCGGCGTTATAATGTGAATATATGTAAATTGTGATCAGTGTTAGTTGTGGTTATCTTTATTTATTTCGATTTTTTTATTAAACAACAAATACTCAATTTCTACTTTCCGTAGATATACAGTTTCAAATTGCTTTAATATCTTCGCGGCTGTAAGCTTTAATTTGTTTAAGCATTGCCATGGCTTCATAAGGATGTTCCAATCAGAGTTCAATTTGTTCCACTCAGTCCGTAATAAATTCAGAAAATAAAATTCTCTCTTTATTGGCGACAATTTATATGTACATTAATAGGGTTAAATTCCAAAGAGAAGTTGAAGAGATCTTTGGTAATTTTCACAAATTACTTTGACTTGAAGAATTTCGCTAAAATATAAATCTTGAAACGAACAATTGTATTGTACGAATTTACGCATAGCTCTCTGTCTAGATGTTCTTATTGAATTGTAAACAATGAATCACAAACTTATGCCAAAGCGTTATTAGACTTAATGACATAATTAAGTTAAATGAAATCAAAAAGTCGTGGTGGACGAGTGGTTCGAGTATTGGCCTGCAACACAAAGATCGCAAGTTCAAATACCGACTGTACCAATGAGATTTTCTGAACTTAAGTACTGTGAATAGTCACCGGTTTTCTTTTTCTCACATTGGTTCCCCTTTTTACGTAGGGTTAGAGAAAGATTTTATTTAGGTACAATTTTTTATTAAATAAGCAATCTAGCGAACGTTTATTGTTTAGGGCATGGTTTAAAGTGTATAGTTAGCTACATAATATATTACATTCTTAATATATTCTGCACTGCCTATACTATCCTTACTTACTGTACTTGTGTACTTGCCAATAGACGTAGTAAACAATATTTATGATCATAAGTTAATCTCATAAAAGCATACTTTCACCAAACCTGCGCATTAAGCCAAATCATGCGAACATAAAATTTTAACGCCACAAAGTTAGGCACGAGATATAACTAACTGCCTTTACCTTGTCGGCACGTCAGATAATTCTCCCGAATAAAAGTTATTTTTGTTGCTATTTAATTATTTATGCTATAAAGTTATTAGTGCTTTGAGTAAGAAGTATTTAATATAAACATTCAAGATTTAAGGAAACCACTTGTAAATATAGAAAACTATTAACCACCAACACTATTGCCACACGTTTGGTATAAAAAGAACAAAATTAGTAGGCAAGTATTTACCAGAAGAATTATTGGATTGGCACTCATGAATTTGTATACGGAATTCGAACTTGTAATCTATGTATACCAGGGGACTGCTGGAACCATTCGGCCACCACGTTTTAAGCCTTCAGTAATATAAATAAAATGCAAAAAAAATATCGAGTCGTATAAGTCGTTGCTGAGATGAACACATAAAAAACCAAACTACAATATTAGTAATGTCCTCACGGCTTCCCACCTTCCAAAAAGGGGTATAGGTATTACCCACACACCCACATACCGCCAGAAATATATTTTAGAAGCCGTGGTGGCCGAGTGGTTCTAGCAGTTGCTCTGCGACGCAAAGGTGGCAAGTTCGAATCCCGACTGTACCAATGAGTTTTTCTGAACTTAAGTACAGTGCTTAGTCACACCACGAGCTTTACGGTGAAGGAAAACATCAAGAGGAAACCTGCATACGTCTGATAAGAAATTCAAAAGGCGAATGTATAGTCGTGCTTGAGTAACGGCGATGGACTCGCTATCTGTCACGTTGGCACCTAATATACCTCTGGCGGAAAGTGGGTGTGTGGGTATTACCTATACACCTCTGCCTACCCCTTCGGGGACCCTTGTGGGACGGCGTGAGGATATATTTTAGGTGCCGACGTGACAAATGGCGAATCAGTCGCCCCAACTACGTTATTAGTATCATCATCATATCATCACGCCGAGTCCCTAACGGGGTAGGCAGAGAGTATAGAGCGCCAGTTCTCTCTTGACTTACATAGCTCTTTCGCTTCGTATACATTTATCAGTCTCTTCATACATGCTCGTCGGCTATAAGTATTCATTAAATAATACGGTCGTTCAATTACTGATCAAGGCGTCTGGAGTATCACATGCCCTCAACTCACCTTTTAATAGAGAATTATTCACAAACAATTGGCTCGTCCCTAATCTTTTTAATTATGCTTTTGTCGGTCCCGATTAGGGAATTTATTCAACCGACCACAGTATTTGTGGTTTCGCTCGTTATTCGACCGTTTTAGTCTATGGATATTATTGCTTGTATTTTAACCAAGCGTAGATGTTCGTTCAAGCGCCAATTATTTAATTAGTGGCTTGGTTAGGTCATATACCTGTGAAGCACTGTTCAAGGGAGCGTGTACTATACTCAGACTCGGCTAGAACATTGGCTCGTGACAGCTACCTGCCGTTTAATGATATTAAAAACTGTTCGAGTACTTGCGAACCTGCGATATAAAGATCGCAAGTTCGAATCCCGACTGGACCAATGAGTTTTTCTGAACTTAAGTACAGTGATAAGTCACAACATGAGCTTTACGGTGAAGGAAAATATCGAGTGAAACCTGCATACGTCTGCAAAGCAATTAAATGGCGTATGTAGTCGTGCTAAGTAACGGCGATGGACTTGCCATCTGTCACGTGGCACCTAAAATATATCTCTGGTGGAAAGTGGGTGTGTGGGTATTACCTATGCACCTCTACCTACCCCTTCGGGGAGCCTTGTGGGGAGGCGTGAAGATATATCAAAATCGAATCTTGATTTCAGTTCGCACATCAATGGGAAGGATTTGGCAAGATCTCCGCTGACAGTGATATACGATCCGATACTTTGGAAGTCTTACAATGTTCGCAAATGTAACATAAACCGAAATACATGTACTATGGAGGATAATAGACCGCATCATCTTTATTGAAGAACTTTCCGTTAAAAATAACGAGCAGACATTCTTCAGGAAATATGTAAATAGTTTCATGCAGGGTTGGCAGTGTGAGCGATACTCTTAGTGTTGAAAGCGTCAATAGGCTGCGGTGACCACTTACTACCAGACCCACCATAATGAGCTCCTTGGGGAGGGGGAATGATTGATATATTGCGTATGCTTGTTTGCCACTTTGCAAAATGCAGCATTAAAATGAATGAGAAAGAAGAGAAGAGAAGATCTCTTCTCTTCTTTCTCATTCTCATCATAATAAACCACATTTGGTATTTAACAACTCACTGTTAATGTGTCAGTTATAATTGGAAAACGAAGTTATGTCATGTCTGTTACTAGCAATTGCAAAAATGTTTATGCTGTGAGTCTGTATGCGAATTCTTTAACAGTATATTCGAGGTTAGAATTCGAGGTTAGAACTAGAGAAGAAAATTGGTGAAGATCTTTTAAATCTAGAGCTGAGGTAGTAAGCTGCATGGGCTCCGAATGAATTCAGATCACAAGCGTTAGAACTCATACAAGGCTCTATTGCGGGCCACTAAGAGATTTAGGCCATTGGAGTGCAGTCATATCGATAATCGGCTAACGGCATGACTGAAAATCTCGAGATACTACCGAGATAGTACAGCCGCTATGATATGCACGCTCCATTCATTTCATACGCAAAAATCCGTGGTGGCCGAGTGGTTCGATTAGTTACCTTCAACACAAAATGTTGCAAACTCGAACCTCGACTAGTTTTTCTGAACCTAAGTACAGTGATAAGTCACACCAAGAGCTTTACGGTGAAGGAAAATCAAGAAGAAACCTGGATACATTTGATAAGAATTTCAAAGACGTATGTATAATCGCGATTGAGCAACGGCGATGGACTCGACATCTGTCACTTTGGCACCTAAAATATATATCCCCGGGTGTGTGTATACTACATACTTGTGGGATGGCGTGAAGATATTATTCTGGGTCGCATATAAGTATAAGTGTTTTTTAATATGTTAAGGATCATGTACTGGGAGCCACAACAAATGGGATGATCTTGTCGGCCGGCTCAGATTGGCCATTAATGGGGTCGTAATGGACAGAGTTAGTACCTACACTAATCTTTATCTACCAGCCGGAGTTGATTCCAGATGGATGCATCTACGCATTAGCTTTATGATCACAACTCCTAACAGTCTGAATGAAAATCGCGGTTTTGATTCACGGGTTGGAACATTAATATCGGTACTAATGGTCACATCCAGGTGCAATCTATCTATATTTTATCTATATTATTAGATTCCCACAAGGCTCTCTACAAAGGTAGGCAGATTTGCCTACGTGATAGATAGCGAATCTGTCTAGTTAAGTGTGTATTATTAATTACGTATGTATTAACAGAGTACAGAGCGGTGGTGGCCGAGTGGTTCGAATAGTTGCCTGCAATACAAAGATCGCAGGTTCGAATCGCGAACTTATTAAGTCTCACCACGAGCTGTACGGTGAGCGAAAACACCTAGAACGGAAGAAAGGCGTGCATATAGTCTTGGTTTAGTAACGGTGAAGGACTCGCCATCTGTCACGTTAACACCTAAATTATTTCTCTGGCGGAAAGTGGGTGTATCGTTACCTACTCACCTACTACACTGCCAACCTCTTCGGGGACCCTCGTGAAAAGGCGTGAAGATGCCAATACTTATGTATTTAGTAATATCATCGCCTAGTCCCCATTGTACAGGCATTACTTAGTTTGGAATTAGGTACAGCTTGTATGGAATTATCCCAATGGGGAACGATAGAATACATTTGAAATAATCCGCATTTTTTTTGTCAATATCAAAAGAATATCCGCATGAATGGAACATGCGTAAGTAAGTTGATAAGAAGCTTCTCATGATGAGAATCGATAATGAAGCAGTTCCGACCTCAGAAATGATGACGTCGCCATTATTCAGGAAATCGACTCGGGGCACGATTAACGAGGGCTTATATCGAGTCCTGGTGTTACGCCATACGTGTTTTGTGTATGTATGAAAGCCTGTCATAATATATGTACTATATGATTTATTAAATTACTAGCTGTACCCGCGACTTCGTCGGCGTGACTTTTTTATCTTTGGTAAAAAAAAACTATTAAAAGTATCCTATGTTACTTCTAATACCTCCAAGAATATGTGTACAAAGTTTCATGATGATTGGTTAAGTAGTTTTGACGTGAAAGCGTAACAAACAAACTTACATTCACATTTATAATATTAGTAAGGATAATAATCGGATATCATATTTGCGACGACTCAGTACCCGAATCTAAGACTTATGGTCATAGGGTGATTGAATTGAGCTGTTTACTTTTCCTTTGTGGATATTCAATTATGGTTTACTATAAATTTTACAATATTAGTATATACGCATTACGTACATACATACATATCATCACGCCGAGTCTCTCACAGGTAGCGAGAGTTAGGCGCCAGATCTCTATCGAGAACTTAAATATACCACTTTCACTTCGTCCACATTCATCAGTCTCTTCATACATACTCGCCGGTTTCGAGAATGAGCCGGTTTCAGTTAACTGAAAATTTACAAATAATATTTTCTTCTCTCACGTAGTTTATACCCTAAAAATCAACTTTGTGTTTACTTTGTATGTAATTAAGTAGGTAAGTAAATTAGCAAAGTGAATATTATGTTACTAATTATAGTTCCTAATCTATATATATATTTGTGAACTCACTCATCACGAAATCTCAGGAACAATAAGGCCGATTGACTTGAAATTTCGTAGGAGTATTCCTTACGCGGTGTGGTCAGCTAAGATTACAATAAGAAGAGGATTTTACGAAACTCTATTTTTTTTTACTTTTTCACCCGGGCTAAGCTGGGCGGATCAGCTAGTATGAACTTAAAGTGAAGTCACGAACTCCTTGGCTTATTTACATACAAACACATAGCACTTCCTATCGAGGGTTCTCGGACCTCTTTCGGATTTACAACTTAAATCTGGCGTAGCACAAAAACAACTTACGCGACATTGAACATTTCGGCAAAGGATCAGCATAGTGATTCAACAGAAAGGTGTCCCTTTATGCCAATATACATATGTATACCTCAGTTTGCTACTGTTCTCGACTCAACTAGGGTAAAATACACTTCCAGAAGAATAAATGAAAAATATTCTTTGTGAGTTTGTTTTATACTAAGGTGGTAAGCAAGGATGCGACCCGCCTGATAATGCGATTACCGTCGCCATAGTAGAGTAGGATATCGCTTGCATGCTGCCAAATACTCTGCAAGAATCTATTCGAATCGCTGAATGGAAACTCTCATTGAAGTTCTCTAGAGCAAGCAAACTTCAGTGAGGGTTTCCTTTCAAATACTTAAAACGAATGATTTATGGGAATAGGTATATGAGATTAATCAGTAGTAATACATTTAATAGTCGCCCTCATTTAATAGTCGCCCTCGTATCATCCCGCGCTTCACGGGATAGGCAGACAGTAGGGCGCAGTTCTCTGTAGACTTACACTACATACTTCCATTTCTTCATTCACATTCATCAGTACCGTCAGATATGCCGGTTTAAATACTCTTGCCGTTCATTCTTGAGTGTTCGAAGGCAGTTTATCTCTGTCTATTCTTCCAACACTTTCGCACTGTACTTCCATTCGGCTATATTTCTTCCCTTATCCTTACTATATGTTCAAATTAAGGTAATTGTTACTTCTCAAGCGTATGCAGGTATCCTCTAGATGTTTTCCTTCGCCGTAAAGTACTTAAGTTCAGTAAAACTCATTGGTACAGCCGGGATTCGAACTCCACCACTTGGCCACCACGACTTCGATCAAACTCACAATCTCAAATGTAAATATTTATTTATTTATTTATTATTCATCCCACTTACTGCTATTTTTACAGGATGCTCCCAATATAATAGCGAAGCCATAATAATTAATTACAATTTATTAATTTAATCCTAAAACTAAAAATAAATAATGAGCATACTGTGAATTCATATTGGTATTTAATTTAACCTGCACTAGTAAACAAGACCAGTGACTCATTCATTCTGTATATTGATTTGAGCTTGGACGGTATATCTCTATAATGTCAAAGTTGTTGATTATGCCACGACCGGTGAGAAATACCTTGATATTGACATATATTCCATAATGTTTTAGGATAATTCGTTTTTGGCCGCACTACTCGTTATCTAGATTAACCTTTGAGTTTAAAGATTGAGTTCAAAGGCGTAGGTAAAGTGCTTGAGAAATAGCGATGGACGCCTACTGTCACGTTAGCACCTAAAATATATCTCTGTTGGAAAGTTGGTTTGTGAGTACTACCTATACACCTGTGCCTACCCCTTACGGGGACCTTTACGGGAAGGCGTGAAGATATATTATTATTATTGTTTTCAATTTGATTTGATTAGGTGCTGTACTTTTTTGTTATCACTTACCGCCAGTGGGACGCGTCGTCGTATAATTTTCCTGTGTAGTTGACATTAAAAGTAGACTTATTATAAAAATACCAACGGTCTATAGAAATAGGCACACAATACCTCAGTAAATAAAGTTGCCCAATTTCTGAAGTGAATTCTTCGAAAAGTTATTATAAGGCCCCGAGCCTTGTGAGAGGCAACAAATTTGGAGCACATTTTCTGATCTCAAGATCCCGAAGTGTCAAGAGTTTTAAACGTTGTCAAGATGATTCTCAATCTAACTTGTTTTAATATTTAAACGGAAAAATACATTTCTTTCCACTTATTCAGTGTGTACGAAGCTAATTATGACTGACAGAGTAGATAGATACATTTTATCATAAATATTTCAGAATGGTTTTTAGAAGCGTAAGTGACTCGGCGTGATGATATGTAATGTACATATGTATGTTTTTAGCACTGTGTGATGAGTATATCGTAGCAAAAATAATTACTGTTCTTAGGAGTTATATTTATATTTATAGGGAATATTTTTTGTTATACTCATGTTCTAATAATAATTAATTAATAAATATTAAAGATATTATAAATATAAATTTACGCAAAGTTAGAAAGAATATAAAATTGTGTGTCAGTAAGATACACACATCACTATAATCTATTCAAATTTCAAAGTAATTCAAAGTGCACATAGTACCTAGAGATAACCGAAGCGTTAAATTAACAAGCGTTAGTTAAATCGGTTGTTCCTAATTCAAATTAAAGGTTAACCTTTTTCCAATATAGTTAGATAACGGCTCCCTCCCCTAGTCTCCCTTCATAAGAGGTCATAACCTTTAACTCACTGTCTAACGTCCTTCATCAAAACAAATCAAACACCAATCAATATAGATACGTTACAAAAACTATACAGGTACTTACACACTATTCCACTTTATTGTCCACCGCAAGTAATTGTCAACCCTTTCTTCACCACTTAAATGTAATTACCAATTGTTAATGTTATCTTATAAAAGTCACAATCACATTCAGCACACGATCCTAATCATGTCACAAAATAACAAGAAGCGCTGCCCGAAATGGTTATTTAACCATTCCACATGAAATTGTGTACGAGGTCGAGAATATCCCGACAATATGAAATGCCCTCCGCGGCTTTCAGAGGACTGAGGGCTGAAGCCTACGGGAAAATATCAAGCCTCGACCGGGATTTGGACGAAAATAATACACTAAATTGAAGCGGACGACTAATCCTCGCTCACTCTACAAGTTGAGTAAGCGATGAGTCAGAGTGAGTCAACCGTATTCCACTCGATGAGTACACGAGGCTTCGGGCCGGACGACGTTTCCCGAAGGCGATCGGGACGTGATGGGACGGTCACCGCCAAAAGCTCAATGAAAAGCAATAACTCATTATAAAATAGTTATTTTCCACTTTTCACATTTTCTACTTGTTCAGTTGACGACGTCACTCTTGAGGATTCTCGAAGAAGGAAAGTTGAAGTATTATTATATTACTCAATGGTAGAAAGTTTTCTTTTTCTAAAAGCCGTTGTGGCCGAGTGGTTCGAGCAGTTACCTGTAACACAAAGGTTGCAAGTTCGAATGTACTATTGAGTTTTTCTGAACCTAAGCACCGTGATTAGTCACACCACGAGGCTTACGGTGAAGGAAAACAACGAGAGGAATCCTGCATATGTTTGAGAAGAAATTACACACGTCCATCTGTATGCTCGATCTTGAGATGCGATGGCGATGGACTCGCCATCTGTCAGATTGGCACCTAAAATATATCTCCGGCGGAAAGTGGGCGTTGTGTCTGGTCTAGTGGTTAGAGCTTCTGACTGCGAAACTGGAGGTTTTGAATCCCTCTGAGGGACATTTGTATGATGAACACGAGTAAATAATATCGTTGTCTAGTTACCATAACATAAGCTTTGCTTAATTTGGGGCTAGGTACATTTGTGTTGAATTGTCTCGAGGTATTTATTTATTTTCAAGTAACAGAATATATAGTTGCAAATAAATGTGCGATAATGCCAACAGTAGTATAAAACTCTTTCGCTGGCATTAACACTCACGCATTTAAACTATACCACTATAGTTCACAAAATCCGAATGACCCGACCTAAATGTAAAGTATAAGTGGTATAAAAAAAAAAAAAAAGTATCTAAGATCATCATCTATACAACATCACCTCATAAGCAGTGTACAGCGCAGTGCTCTATAGAATCGTCCCGACCACATTCTCTCAACCCCATTCATCAGTCTCTTTGTACATGCTCGCTAATTTCGAGTAGGTACACTTAACATCCCACCTTCGAGTGTTCGACTGATGGCTTGTATTCAATTAATAACTCAGACAGCTCGGCAATCAAGACACAGGCAATGCTTATTCCGCATTCCGTGAACTATATTCTTCGTCAATGTATATAATGTAATTTTATCCTCACACCTTCCCACGAGAGTCTTCGAAGGGGTAGACAAAGGTGTATTTATAAGTTGTCACACCCTTTTCGCCGGAGATATATTTTAGTTGCCAACGTGTCAGATGGGGTGTCCATCGCTACATCACATACGTCCATGAATTTCTTCTCAAACGTGTGCAGGTTTCTTCTCGATGTTTTCCTTCACCGTAAAGCTCGTGGTGACTTTGTACTTATTTTAATACTACTTCAGAAAAAATAATTGGGATAATCGGGATTCGAACTTGCACTCTTTGTGTTGCAGGAAACTACTTGAACCACTCGGCCACACAGCTCTACCGCTACCTATAATTATTTGAGTCAAAATCCGTCAACAGATGTCTCCCTTTCCGTATTCATTACAATATTCTGCGTGGTTTGGTCCCGCGGGGCGGTACTCGTTACGAAGAGGATAAAATGGAAGTGATAGGTACTTGAATCTGTAAACAGTTCACACAGACCCTCTCGTTTTAAATTGCATTTGCCGAGCGAAGACCTTTGAAGAAGGTAAGTAAATGGGATCGTTATACGTCTACATGGAATACCTCACCTGCTTATCCACATATTTACAATAACGTAAGTGAAAGTGTTGTGTATCCTGTCAATGTTGGGCTTAGCATAGACTATAAGTAGGTATAGACAAGAAAAACTGTCGCGTAACGTAAACTCATTATGGTGCGAATTAGAAATGTCATTAGCATACGTCAAAGTACAGCATACGGTGTAATGTTATAAATTGATATAATATTACAAGTTCTGTTATTAGACATGCTAACTCGGTCCATTGCTTAACATCTATGGACTTACACACGTAGACAAATACAAGGTTAATTCTACTGTTAAATTCTTGTGTATGTAGTCAATGAGGTTTTATCTATATGGGGTGTTATGTACGTGTGAGTCGTGTGACGTAAATTCATAAATGACGTTATATACCAAGAATGTGTTTGTATGTGACCGGGATTTGCAACATTCAATATCAAGCCGTGGTGGCCGAATGGTTCGAGCGCCTGCAACACAAATATTGCAAGTTTCAATTCACGCCCCACCAATTTCTAGTCGAGGTGGTCGCGGGATGCGGAGACTAAAACCCGAGTCTATTAATTGTAGTGTGCGGTTATTTAATAATAAATAAAACGGCCAATGGCCTAATGGCAAAGAGCCTCGACCAACACCTCAAGAGGCTCTCGTTAGACAGATCAAGTGCCTGATGCAGAAAGCAGTACTGCTCGAAACGGCACGTATTGTGAGGAGATTTCTTTCTCTGGGACCTTAACCACTGGTACCTTGGACCCTGATCCCGATACCGGTGGGCCCCCCTATTTTATATTTTTAAATATATTTTTTATTTAAAAATGTAATCTATGAGATGTATTTCAAATAAAGAATATTAATAATATCAAATTGGGATTTAGAAGCAAAAGGTTAATAAGTAAACAAAAACTATCATCACGGATGAAGTGGAAAACATTATTTTATTTGTGTAAATAGATTTAGGTATCGCTGTGAGTGAAGTCTTTATTCCCGAGTTGTAATGAATGAAAACAAAACAGTAGGTAGGTACTTACAATAAAACTTAATAAGGGTAATTGAGAACCATAATAAACACAAACTAGGCACATGTTATGTTATCTACTATCTTTACGCCTTCCCACACACCCACTTTCCGCCAGAGATATATTTTAGGTGAAAAAGTGACCTATGGCGAGTCCATCGCCGTTACTCAAGCAGGACTATAGGTACATACGCCTTTGAATTGTTTATCAGACATATGCAGGTTTCCTCTCGATGTTTTCCTTCACTTCAATTACAGTACTTAAGTTCAGAAAAACTCATTGCTAACTACAGTCGGGATCTTTGTGTCACAGGCAACTAGAACCACGGCTTTTACTAACTTAGGTACTATCATCGTCAACATACGTCGTATATCGTATAATTAAATGTAGGCCCCCACCCCATTGTTGGTGATGAACGAGCGTTAGACCTAACAAATAAGTCTCTTTTGCTTTCAATTTCAATAATTTTAAATAAGAAAGTATTTACATATGCTCTATAAAAAAGTATTGCATTACAATGAGCAAGTTATTAAAAATGTTGCGGAAGAAATGAAAGCTTATGTATTGTATTCAATTTAAATTAGAGCTTTATAAAAGCTCCATTTCCATTCTTGCTACGGTAATTTTTTTTTTTATACAAGAAGAGTGGCAAACAAGTATACGGCCCACCTGATGGGAAACGGTTACCGTAGCCTATTTACGCCCACGATACCGAAGTATCACTTGCGCGTTGCCACTCTGTGTTCGAAGAGTTACTGTGTGTTGGTAGCATAATGGGTTTAATCCCTCTGCTTCCAACACAATGTAACAATCCTCCCCCCTCCCCAAGGAGCTCATTTCTGGAAACCTTATTCACCGCGTAGGAACACAACACTAAAAATTGTGTTATTTGGCTACGGACTTCTATAAGGTGGAGGTCCTGCCCCAGTCGGGCAGCTCCAAATTCGAACGGGAAACCCGTTATGCCATACCTCTCTTAATGTAATTGAATTGATGACCAATAGCTGGAACTAATATAATTTATTGATAAAATACTTACTGATTGTCTATCGCAGGTTTCAGTTTCGTCTAGGGACATGTCGGTCAACTTGTTACAGCAAGTTTGATCGAGTTTGTGTTGGCAACATCGTGTTAAATTAGATTTCTCTCATTCCTTACGGAGATTTGTGATTAGTCTTGATTCACTTGTGGTTAGGGTTAGGGGTAGTAAATTCAGTTAAAAGTCCATCTATAGGGGTCCAATAAAGCTCGTTCGTAGGCCATAACCTCGATAGCCTTCTGGCACATTCCTAGATGGCGCTAAGCGACAGGCAACATCTTCAGGGAGCACCACTGAAGATTCAATCTATACTAATATTATAAAGAGGAAAGATTTGTATGTAAGTATGTTTGTATTGAATAGGCTCCGAAACTACTGGACCGATTCGAAAAAATATTTCACCATTGGAGAGCTACATTCACCCTGAGTGACACAGGCTATATTTTCTTTTATAAAAAAAGTCTCATGTCCACCCGTGCGAAGCCGGGACGGACCGCTAGTATATAATATATAGATAGTTCCATCCAAAAAGACGCGCCCAACCAATTTCTAGTCGAGGGGGTTACGAGATGCGGGGAGTAGGTATAACCCGAGTCTATTAATTCTAGTGTGCGTGTGAACTCATATATAATCCGTGTCTACCGAAATCAATATTCATAGAAGTTCAAATATGGAACAGCTCGTTTACTTCCTCTACCGCACGCTGATAAAACCTCAAACTTTTTGCGTATATTGCATACTTATTATAGTTAGTTATATATTTGGTAGTTTTATTAAAATATAACAGTCTTTGTGTTAATCCAGCTAATAAATCTACTTCAATGCCAAATTTTATTCATTCCGTTCAGTAGTAAGTAGTAGTAAGAGAGGTAGGGCATAACGGGAATCCCGTTCGAATTCGGAGCTGCCCGACTGGGGCAGGACCTCCACCTTATAGAAGGCCGTAGCCAAATAACACAATTTTTTGTGTTGTGTTCCTACGCGGTGAATAAGGTTTCCAGTAATGAGCTCCTTGGGGAGGAGAGAGGATTGTTAAATCGTGTTGGAAACAGAGGGATTAAACCGATTATGCTGCCAACACACTATAACTCTCCGAGCACAGAGTGGCAACACGTACGTGATACTTCGGTATCGTGAGCGTAAATAGGCTACGGTAACCGCTTCCCATCAGGTGGGCCGTATGCTTGTTTGCTACTCTTGTTGTAAAAAAAAAGTAGTTTTTGCGTGAAATTGGAAAAAATATTTAAAAAACTTTCACATTCATAATATAAAGTAGGATGCTGTCAGATGAGATAGACAATGAAAAGATGGACATAAAAAAATGTTTAATGTATTTTCGTTTAGTCAAAAAGACAATCATAAAAAAATTGCTGTTCATAGCTAGTTATAGTTATATGCAGGTGCTAAATAACAGAAACACAATGAAACTATAAATTATCATGAACTCAATAATTGGAATAATTAGTCTGTTCAGGCGCATTTCAGCCTTCACTGCTATTTAAAAGTCTTATTTTTATGGACGGTATATACATACATAATACATCTGTAGACTTGGCGTGTTTGTATGTAATATATATTTTAAAAAGTTTGAAATTTTTTTTCTCAATTTTTTTATTTCACAAAAAGTTTGTTAATACCGAATAAAAATTAAAAAAACATTCAGCTTTGCAACTGTTTCTGTAAATATTATTATATACAAATTCGTATCGCTTAATTTAAAAAAAAGTTTAAGATATTCGACGTTATGTAATTAAATCAATGATCCGTAAACGAAAATTGTGATAATTACATTTAAAAGTACATAGCTGCTATATTTATTACATTTTAATATTGAAAAACTAGATGGCGCTATATTATATTTTTAATCAACTTAATATGTAAAGAACAAAAAACAATGGGTTAGAGGTGTCACATATTACATAACTTATAGTAATAACACCAAATGAGATATTTTAGCATTCGGACTCTTTTTCCTCATTCATGAGAACTCAGGCAAAAGCTAGTAATCTTACATATAGATCATTATCATTATCATTACATTTAAGAGCTGGGGTCTTGTCGGCGTCTCTGATGCATATATAAAAAATACGAACTATCCAACAACCGAAGTGCCCCAAACCAATTGAACAGAAGGCAATAATGGGAGTATGGTTTGAGACCACACAACTAGTAGATACTTCTTTTTGTAGCGTAATTGGACACGCCAGGTATATTCTAGTGCTTATAATATAATATATCTCATAAGATTAAACAACTTTTAAAATTGGACGGATATTAATTATTAATAATATTAAAATTCAAGGCACAAATGTAACGCCTGAATGACGCCTAATATTATTTGCATATCTCTAAACAATACTTTAACTTACTCCTAATAAACAAATACACATATTACATACATACATACATACATATCATCACGCTAAGTCCCTAACGGGGTAGGTATTATGTAAATAAAAAATATAACTTCTATATTAATAACTATACAATATACGTATTTAAAAACCTATCAAATATTTATTTGCTATACATAGTTATAAATACGTTTCCATTCTATATAACATGTTTGTTGAATTTTGTGTCAGGTCTTCTTTAGTGAGGTATTTATTTAAAAATTATTTTTTACCATGTTAATCAGTGCTAAAGTGACCTTACCTAAGCTAACATTGTAAGTATTATATTCAGAATGATTGTTATTGGCACCAAAATAATATTTTTTATGGTCACCAAAAAATGTCTACTGTGATAAATGAGATTCGTTTTCACAGTGCATATGAAAAGCGGGAGCTATTTTCACTTTCAAAAGCGATCTGTCAATTCCTGCCTTCAACATTTGATCATACGTGAGAGAAGTAATAGAAAATAATAAAAAGCAATTAAAAGAGCCAACTTGCTTAGAGTACTTAGCCAACTATATGTGTTATATGAATGGTTCAAAATGGTTGTTTAAAGCGGTTGATAGAATACTTTTTAAAAGAAATCCAACAGTCCATCATAACATAAATCAGTAACTTGGAATCATTCTCATACAATATATGTCTTTAAATAAGTTTGTAATAATAGAGCATAAAACCAAATGCACCTATAATAAGACTTAAGGACCCTATAAGTATATTAGAAGCATTACATTCGTCCGATGAACAATAACATTCTTCCCAATATACACCATTCTCATAAACACCCCAGTTGCAAACACCTGTCACACCATTCTCTGCTACTGATGCACAGCGACGGACCACTTGCCTCCATCTTCCATCCCCTGGAAATAGCAAAGTGTATATTTAGCATTAGCTATAAAGAAGTAGCTTAAATTATGTGGAGACTGAACAAGTAAGAGTACCTACCTTGCATCTTTCTTAACCAGTCTAGAAGTACCAGTATGGATATACAAAAACTTTACTGAAGCACTTCCTTAGCACAAAGCTTGTGTAATGCTACCATTACATAACTAACCAGCATACTTAAATGCAAAAAAATCTTATTCCTACAGACCACCAAACCTACAATCTTCATTCTGGTAAATATTTTAACCACACAACCACTATTGCCTACATATAAAAAAATTTAATATATTTCTAATAATAGTTCAAGTTGTGCTTGAGTAACGGCGATGGACTCGCCATCTGTCACATTGGCAACCTCTGGCGGAAAGTGGGTGTGTGGGTATTACCTATACACCTCTGCCTACCCCTTCGGGGATCCTTGTGGGAAGGCGTGAGGTTATATTATTATTATAAAAATTTCTAATGAAACTGGAGTTCTATTCTCTCTATTATTATATATATGCATATAAATATATACCTCATATAAAGACTTATAAGTCAGAGTTCTTATAGTGGGCAGAAACCATCACAGAAATTGAATAAACAATAACTCCCTTTATACAATAAACAATGAACCTTGAATATATGTATGTTAGGAAGAATTAATAATATTTCAAAATACTGCATTGTTTGTTATGAATATAGCAATTGAAATGGAAAGCCAAGATATACACAGACACAAGTGGTGTTAAGTACTTTAGTTTTGTCTATATTAACAGAATAACTTCAAGAAGCTCTCCAATCAGTAATCTTTCCACCTTCTCACAAGAGTTAGGCATAGGAGTTTAAGTAGTGCCTATACACCCACATTCTAGAAATATATTTTAGGTGCCAATGTGACATGAGACCATTGCCGCTACTCAAGCATGAATATAGATATTCCTTTGAATTTCTTCTCAACCATATGCAGGTTTCCTCTTGATGTTTTCCTTCAGGTCTCCCAATCCCTTAAGGGGCTCTTGTGGGAAGGAGTGAAGGTATACTGCTACTCATTTGGGAACCCTTATGGGAAATAGTAAATTAAAATGATAGGATAAAACAAATGATAAATGAGGTCTATTAAATTGTAAGGCTATTCATAGAAAAGTTAAATACATGCTTTACCACTCACTAGATAGACCAAATTATATTGTATGATTACTATAGATTTAGTGAGTACATCAATATTTCTACACTCATCTTTCATTACATCCAAAACCAATGTAAGTAACATGGCTTTTTAATCGATGTAATAAGATTAATACTCACATATAAAGCCTTTTGGGCCTTGTTGAGTTAATTTCATACAAAATGATCCTGGCGTGTGGGACTCGTCACTACCACATTCGACAGCTATGTGGCTTTCTTTGTCAAATTTCTTATACGCCCCACAAGTATCTTCGTATTCATGTTGCTTCATATGTGCTCTCCCTTGTGAAGAAGCACATTGATAACACCGTATGCTAAGAACTGAAAAAAAATATTAGTAGAAAAAGTTTAGTAAACAGTTTGGTTCACATCATATTTACGATACAATACTGAGATAGGTAAAATGATGAATAAAACAGAATGCGTACCTGAGGGAACGATACACAAAAATAAGAATAACGAAGTGTTTAACAACATTATGATGATAGTTCAGTTGGACAACAAATATTCAAAGCACTTATAAAATACGCCTCGCTGTTTATAACGAACACACCCAATAAACATAAATGTAACGTTTGACTGAATTTGATTGACTTGACCACAGAAAAAGAATAGCAGTATTTTTTTTATAATTTTGAGACCAAAAGTCCACCAGCCAGACAATTCTGCCTACGAGCAAAAACAACGAAGGGCACCCCTTCTATGGGCTTCGGACCACGGCAGGCCGTTGCTGATTCGCGAGGGCGAGTTGGGCTGAAATTACTGATATTATTTAAATAATTTTAAGGCTGGTTTAATGCTACTGGCTCGGCACGGGCTGGCGCTTGGAATGGAATGGAGGTAAAATAAAATTTTGTTCGCATCGAGCCTCACCGGCGAGGACGGAATATTGGTCGGTTATGTTGAGTGCTAGCGTTAGCGCAGGCTTCTTGTAGGACCGATAGGTCGTCATCCGGTTCGATGACAATATACATGTTACCTTCATTTCGTGATAAGGGACCGTCGGGTAGCGATGGGCGATTGTTGGAAAAATAACTATCGAATGAATCGACAATTGTACAGCTGTATATTCGATTGTCGATTCATTCGTTGTGACGAAAAAACCAACGAATAACAATCGACGCACGCAGTGTTTTGCCGCGCCGCGCAATTCCCGCCGTTCGATTTTGTCATTCGGTGGGAATTATTAATTCGTTCTGAACTACTAAATCGACGGCGTCGATTGTTTCCTTCGGCTGATTTCGGCTGCGCTCGGGCAGAGCGCGCGGCCTCGGGGTCAACGTACTACTACTATCGATTTATTCGAAAGATCATAATTTTTATTCGAATGATTCGAATAAATTGAACAATCGAATAGTTCGAATGTTTTTAGTAACAATCGCCCATCGCTACCGAGCCGTATCGAGCTGTCGACACTACTAGAGCAGAATCAAAATCGTGCTAGCAATAATCTGTTGTGATGTTATCAATAGTAATAATCAATTACTTAAATGAGTGAATTTGATTTTACTCAATCTTGTAGCAGTAAAGTCACTCCAAGAAACAATAATACGCTTCAAGAAATTAACAATAACTTAAGTATCCTTCAGTGTAGACATTATACAGATAATCTGTGTTCGTTAACCACAGATTATCTATATACCTGTGCAAGTATAAATTTAGAGTTTGACGTTGAATATTGACATCAATCAATCGCAATCAAAAGGACAACATTCAAACAGTGGTTCGGCATTTGTTAGAATTTAATTATTTTCTGGTTTTTCAATATCTCATCCGTTTGCAAATTAATAATCGTGAAACCAGTGCATTAAATAAACATGATCTACAAGCACGTGATATACATTTATGTCATAATGGTGCTTGCACCTTGCGGTGAGTTTGTTTTCATTCAACGAATTTGGTCACGCCCAAACAACTCGTTTATTTTAATTTGAAATTTATATTTTAATGTTAATTATTTATAACGTTGACTTGTATAAAACTGTGACTAGATCAAAATATTTAATGTTCAATAAGTGATTTGTAATCGTAATGGTAATTTTTCAGCTCTGAGTATTAAATGTTGGAATTGCCGGTCAAACAATGATCCTAAGTGTGCGGATCCTTTCGACAACAGCACCGTACCTATCACAGACTGCAAACAAGCCAAGGGTCTTTCCCATTTGCCTGGAATACAACCCACCATGTGCCGGAAAATTAGGCAAAAAGGTTGGTTATTTCAATACCTAAATGGATAATGTGTTGGTAAATATAGTATCTACCAATACATATTTAAATATGTATATACGTTTCACAACCATCCAAAAACCACTTCATGTGTTTCGGAAGACTAGTGTAGCATGTGTCCATAGTTGGCGGTAGCCTCTCACCACCACTCTGACCGCATGCTTGTTTGCCACCTTAGTGGTGGTATAAAAAAAGCTAAGGACTACAAAACTTGTGGTATGATTGATGACTGTTTAAATTTAAAAAACTTGATACATACTTGGTACATGATGATTAATTGAACCACTTTGAGTGAAATATTATTAATTTAGTATTTTTTTTATCATGATGAATAGATAAATTTATTCCTTATACTATTTACAGTTAATGGTGAATGGAGATACTTTAGAGACTGTGCATACCTAGGGGAAGTGGGTATTCAAGGAGACGAGAGGTTCTGTCTCATGAGGACTGGTACTTACAACATCTTTGTTGAATACTGTACTTGTAATAGTAAAGATGGATGCAATTCCTCATCAATGTTCAGTCCTTTGCCCTTACTGATGACTGTGCTTGTAGCACTGCCAATTCGTTTGGTAAAGTATTTATCGTAACTTTGTTAACAGATTTTTGTTAGAACCTAGCATAATTGCAATAAGCACAAAACATATCACAGAACTCATTCTCATTTCATGATTTATATAATGTTAGACTACCATTTTGTGGATACTATGCAGAATGTTATCCTTTGATAAGAACATATTTTTTATTGATTTTTCAACTATTTTGAGGTTAGGTGAATGTCAGCCCTTATGCTAGGTGCCTAATTTTTTATTTGTTGGTAGAATCTCACATGTATAAAGGTTTATAATAAGAGGACTTGTTTACGATTCTTTATTTTAATTATTGTTTGTATCAGTAAAGCACTAATCAGTACTAATATGTCTCTAATGTTAAAGTGTGGGACAGAAATATGAGACCTATTATTTTTCATATCTATAGAGTATTCATGTTTATTTGAAGGATTTGATATGTATGTATTGTATAGGTTTAAAACAACTAACAAATGTGTGTATACTCCCACCATAGTGCCTCTTAATTTTTTTCCAGATCTTGATTTCATTGAATTAGTCTGGATTCTGTGCTTATATGCTGATGCAATCAGATGAATTATGTTTAATGGATTGAATTGAGCATCTACAGTTAGTGCTAGCATGTGTTAGATTATAATGTTAGATTCACATAAATTGTTCATGGTTGTCACAATGACAAAAATTATTAATATTAAATTAGGAGAATGTAATATTGGTTTGAACCAAAATTGATATTTTTATACTATGACATTACCATTACTATACTTTTACTTGATATATAATAAGACTGAAATGTAAACCGTCCATTAACAAAGTTTTACACAAAAATAAATGATTATGTTTATCTTATGTTATGGTTTTTATTTGTGATACAAAATCTCAATTAGTCAATCAGATTTCCGTTTCATTTCTTTCTACTGTAAGTCTAGAGAGAGCTGGCACGCTACTCATTACTGTGGTGGAGTCAGACTGATGCTATGTTGCGATGTGTATGTATGTAATAACAAGCCACTTAAATGGTGACGATGAAAACAGCATTATAAATGATAAACTTTATTAAATAACCCAACATCAGCGCCTTTGACAACCTGTTCTGAAGATTTTAATTTTGAGATTCAAAAATAGTCGTAAGTCACTGTTGTCATAAATGCTCTTAGAAGGCACGATGCTTTGAGTGTTAATATCTAAGTTAAAACTTATGTAAGTTAATCAAGTTCCAACATTATAATTATTATTATTCGCTTACATTAACGTCTTAAACAAATTAAAAATAAAATCAAACGAATTTGTAAACTTAAAACATATTTACAGTTCAATCGTTAAAGGACAGAAAATTGTTTCAACAAAATTGTAAATTAGTCTTCAGTAGGAAAGTATACGAAAATTTTATATGAGGTAAATTAGTTAAAGTTTGTATGAGTAGGTAAATAACTATAGATAAGTATTTATTATTCGTAGATAGGTAGGTAAATGAAGTGGTGAATACAGTAGCGAAAAATTTTTAACCATAGATAAACATAGAGAATTATTAAAATACAGGCACCTATTCAATTACATATTTTAAATTGGAAAAATTACAACCATTTTTTATCAACAACTTATTTAATGGGTTAACTTTGTTTATTGCGGTGGGAGCTGGGGCAATGTGGTCCCACTGAATGGTGATTATTATACTTTGAAACATAAAAATTACTTGAAGAGAATGAGACCGAGTGGGGCGGCTAATAGTGCCAGGGTTTTGCCAATGGAGGTAGCGCTGTTGCATCCATCATAATCGCATGTTTCACAGAAGTTGGTCACTTCGTTAGGGCCGTTTGAGGAGGCTGGGCAAGTTGAAGAGTAGTCATCTTGACGTTTCCATGTGCAGCCACGAGAGATGACCAGCAAACCGTTGACTGTAATATAAATTTGTTTATTAAATTACATTTGTATGGCATGACATGACACATATGTGATTGACATTTCATGATTCATGGGTAGTGTCATAGTAATTTGCCTTGATTCTAGGCGTTTTTCAAAGGCTTAATGTACTCCCTATTAAATTAAAAGTGTTGTTGGTCGAGTGGTTTAAGTTGTTACCTGCAAAGCCACGTTTGCGGGGTCAACCTCCCAAGGTCCGTATCAGTAATTTTTTCTGAACTTCTATCGTTACCTACTTTTATTTATAGCACCTTAAGTTGAAAAGCGAACAAAATATTGTTCAGAAACCTGTATACGTACGTAGGCGAAAAAGTCAATGATGTATTTTAAATACATACCTGGGAGATGGCGTCATACTCGCCTCACCACCATAATAGAGAAAAGAGGTTTCTATTAAACCTGTGCCTACATCTACAAACCTTTGTAAGCATGCGTGAATATTTATCATTCCTTATAATCAAATGGAATATTTAAACCAATTTTGATGTTAATTAAAAAAATAACACCTTCCTAAATTATTTCGCACTGCCCACTAGCCATTAGAACCTAACTTCAAGTTACCGTACGAGTATGTTAATAGATTATGCGAATTGACTTCTAAACGAGTAACTAAACTTATGAGTTTGGGTATGTCGTTCCGCAAAAAATCTAAAGCTTGTTACCGAACCTGATATAGTAACTATGGGCTACATAGACTCGTTATACAATACTGAATCTTCAAGTTCTACTACGTAAAGAGGTAGCTTATTCCGATAATGTTAAGAAAAAGCCGCATAGGTATATATATTCGACAAAGGCATATTATATTCACCACATAAAACGTATCCTTAAAGTATTTATTTGATAACATTTGTGAGCAAATACGTTCATAAAAAGTGGCAGGAAATGACAATGATGTGTTATAGATAAAACCTCATTGGGAAATGAGAAATTTATGGAAGAAAAATCAGCTCATAGTATCCTTATCCTTATGATGTATACATAATATACACCGAGTATCATACATAATATGCGTTGCTCTTAGCTCTCTGACAAATTTCATAAAAATCTTATCAACAATCAGAAGAAGTTTTATCGGTTGAAATAGTAGCTAGTGCCCACGATAGAAGGTGAGCTAGTGAGATATGTAGGAGTGCAGTATAAATACGGACCTTGTCTCTGTTTACTGCAGGAACAATAAAAGAGCAATTCACGAGGACTACACGTAATCCTATAAAATTATCTACAACGCATTACGTCACTGTATGACTAACGCGGTTCCCTTTTCAGTGACACTGGTGTCATGTGACCTTGTTACACCCACCTCCCAAGAGGTTTTGACTTGAACGTTACTATTCTGAACTAATTAGCGCTTATCATTGCGAACAATAGAATATGATGGATAAACATCACGATGGGAGGTAGCTACTGGTAATTGGCGGACGTGACATTGAAAATATAAAGCGTTACCCATTATTTGTAATGGATGTGAGACAAATAGCACACCTGTTTTTTACATCTTCTTAAGTAGCTTATATGTACCTACCTGTGTTAGCCAATAAGATAAAATTGGAAACTAAATTACCTAGGTCTTTATTCGTCTTACTTATACAGACCTCTTTTTCCATTTAGAGACGTCTCTTTGTTCGTTCACAATGCATGTGAGATAAATACCTATCTTCTACATTGGTCTTGTAAGGGGTAGGCAGAAATGTAAATAAACCCTCTTTTCTCCGTATATACATAGGTTTGTTTGCTTGTTTGCGACTTTAATTATGAATAGAAAGAAACGGAAAAGCTGCCAAAACTTAACAGATGGTGACTCAGACGTGTTTCAAACATATGCGTATTACTTTAAGGTTTTTCCTTCTACTTGGGCTCTTGGTGTGTTTATAAACCCATTTAGCAAATTCGAACCCCAAAGCAATTTTGACGTTGCAGTTGATCACTTAATTCACTCGGCCAACACGGTTTAAATAAAGAATTGTAATAGGTAGGTACATATAAAATGCCGACACTGCTTTAGGCACACCTGCTTCACTACAATAATTGTTTTTTTTTAGGTACAAATGAAGTTACAAATGTGTTGAAATGTCGACCTTTTTGGAGGGCGTTGCACCCACTCTTGCGCAATTCAAAACTTGGTTCATCGATAACGGTTACTTACAACCTGAGGCCCTCAGAAACAGACGCATGACTTTGAACAATAGGTACTTTTCACACAAAAACATAATGGTGGAAATATGAAGTTTTAATAAGTAGTTTTTAATCAAAAAGTATCTCATAAAAAAATATGCCAGTTATTTTAACGCTTTGAGAACTGATGCTCTACTCCGCTCTACCTATACCTACACCTCTGTCTACCCCTTTGGGGACCCTTGTGGGAAGGCGTGAAGATGTAAGCACTGATATAACCTATAATAAAAAAATTAAAAAGTATAGGTACCTATTTGTTAGGACACAGAAATCAGAGGCTGGTTTGTTTGTTTGGTTTAACACGCAAATTTTACGGACTACTAACCCGGTTTTTAAATATGTTTTTTAATTACACAGCCCTCTTATTGAGGAAGACCAATAGGAGCGGAGCAAAATATTCCAAAAACGACGGAAATCTGTGTTATATTCCAGAAGTAACAAAGTATACGCGGGTGAATCCGCAGGGCACCGCTTGTATATTAAAAAATGTATGAAACAATGTGCTATTAAGAGTGGATTTCCTACTTATATTTTATGATTCTACAATTCTAACAATCTGAGCTCATTGTATGTGTTATACTTCTCAATTTTTGTTTACAACTGTGTCCTACTTTTGTAGAGGTTTCACTTGGAACTTTCTATGATGTTATCGATGTAAAACCGATTACGCAAGCGAATATTTATCGTGCGAGTGAAAGTTAAAAATCTTGACTTGCATAGGAAGGGGCTAACCTCCTTTTTTGTTTCTATTTTCCGACTAAATGCCTCCTTATCATTAACAATTAATTTGTAATGTTTGGTATTCTCTTATATCATGACATGACATAATCTGTTTATCAGTGCCCAAGTCAGAACGGAATAACTTAATTCTCGTTGAGGTTTCCCTAATCTACCTACAGTATGGAGTTTTTCAAGGAGTGGAGATATTCGCTGTATTGAAATTCGTATAGCAAGCGCCCATAACCGGCTTATCGCTTAATAAAGGCAGGATTAAATAGTAAAAACATCTCAGATAGGTACAATTTATCATAAGTGAAACGGTTTCCTAAAAGGGTCTTCGTAGAGCCGCTTGTAGAATGTATAAGACTAGAAAACAGTTGTAGCAACACTCTCTTTTAGCCGGAGATATATTTACGTAATAAGCGAATGTATATTTATATACATTCGCGTTATATACATCATACATTGCGAAGATATATTTTTGTAAGATATTCATTGTCTCCACCTGTCACATTTAGTAAACATACGTATTTTTCTTCACAACATTTTCCTTCACAGTTCGTGGTGTGATTAAGGCAAAGATACTTACTGTATTTCTTCTGTTTCTTGCAAGCAGACTTGGAAGACGTCAGGTATGGGTATGTAGCGCCTGTGTTTGCGTCACAGTTCTCCATTTTCGTCTGCATGTATGGATTGTCATTCCTACCACCCGGGAAGGGGTCGTTGCACAGCGGGTTGAGGTCAGATGAACAGGCCCAGCATCTGACAGATTCACCTGGAATAGAAAAATGTGAGTATTTATTATGGGTTAAGTAGTTCTCTCTAGACCTACAAGCTTGATTACAATTTATAGGCAAACCTACTTCAATATAGGTAAGTAACAGTGTATGTATAATGTTATAAAGTTTCATATCTCCGAATGGGTAGGCAGAGGTACCCTCATTTCACCCGAGATATATTCAGGTGCCAACATGACCATATATACCTATTATATTCGAAGCGTGAAACCGGTATGAATAATGTCATTATGTCTTGCGTTAACCTCGTATGTATGTATGTCGAGACATCTTTAATCAGTCTTAATTATCTATCCAGCTCAATTGCATACTTACCCTATTTAAATGAAGGGAACGTTAATAATGTAATTACTCAGGTGACACGTGTATACACGGCCAGTATACGCCCTACTTGCTACATAAGAGCCGTTGACTTTGTTATTGTCAGAAATCTAGAATAATATTAAAAAGAGGAAAGATTTGATTGTTTGTTTGCATTTAATATGCTCTGTAAATACTGGACCGATTTGAAAAAATCATTCACCATTAGAATCCCACATTATCCCTGATGAACATAAGCGATACAGCTAGGTACATTTATTTGTATCCGTACGAAGCCGGGGCGGGCCGCTTGTGAAATAATAAAGAAAGTAAGAGTAACTAGCGAAACGATATTTTTAATCTGTATCACATACGAATATCATAAATGTCACAACTAAAATGACATTGACAAATACAAACAAAAGTATACGTTACTAGAAATAGAAAGAAAAAATGCCTTTAGATGGCGTCTTCTATAAATTCTCAATGCATCGTTGTTACGTTCATTTGTTCATGTATACTAGTGTAGTTTCTCATTGTTTAGATTCCTATGATTATTTCTTGCTTGCAGTCACATGAACTATTGATAAAACATTGTAATGGGAACCACGTATATTATATAAACTACATCGTTTTAGGTTATGTGCTACATAAGGCGGAACAGAACATACTATGTATTCTATTTTTACTAAGTATATATTTATAGATTCCGTACCTCGGTTCGAACGAACTGAACATTTTTTTATTAGACGTAGATTGTGTCCGTAATACTATTAATTGCGATTTCTGAAAACAATGCTAATCTAATATACCTACCATCCAGCCATATTTGTGCTTTCGAAGCCCGAGCAAAGAAGAACTATATAGAAAAAAAATCTTTAAATTAAATAGCGAGTTAGGCGGCGAGCATGTCTTGGTACTTGAATAAGAAATTACTATGATAAGATATATATTTTTTAATAGCATGATTTTAGTGAATGCCGTTATAGCAGTTTAACCTTCCAAGTTTTACATTATTGACAAAAAGTTAAATAGAATTGCAAGGCTCTTTTTGGTTGATGCTCACTGTTTTTTTTTATTATTTAATCTGTTACGGTGTGATGACCACTGACAATAGCACAAGGTTTTTTCCGCGGTATCTATCTTACGTTGTGTAACTACTAACATCTATTTACTACGTGCTCCAGCGAATGCTATCATAGAATACTTAATGGATTACAAGCGCTACCAAACGTGAATATTGATGAAGAATTTCATTAGAACATCGTTGCCGTTACTTAAGTAGGCTCTACGAGATTCGATTTTTACTAACACGACTAAATAGATTATTGAGACCCTTCTTTCCCAGAGAACTTCTCAAAAGCATAGGTTCAGTTTCCTCTCATGATTTTTTGTTTCACTATAAAGATCGTTCACTATTTAAGTTCAGAAAACTAAAAAATCGTTGGTTTGATTCAGTCCTACGAAATCTGAACCTGCCAAACTAAGTCAATATCAGTTATAGAGGAAAATGTGTTTGAATATCATTACGTCACATAAAAATGGCGGTTTTAAGTAGTTGCTCCGGCTGATTACAGCATGGGTAATAACGTTTTACATTACAGCGCGATTACAGCATGGGTCTCAATGTTTTTTGTGCCTATGAAGCCCCGGTTGTTGCAAGCGCGTTCATCGCTTACTATTTGGTTGGTGAAATGCTGATTATAAATAAATATTAAATAAATAAAAATGTTTTATTTTCACTAACAAATGTAACATAGCAATCATTTAGTGATGATAATCCTAGTAAGTAATACCTGTAGCAGGTTGCCGACGCTCTTCCAGCCGATTGGTTTTACATAGTTTTGTACAATAAAAATACTGATAAACTGAATACAAAATAAGTTAAGCTTGTGTGTGTGTGTGTGTGTGTGTGTGTGTTTGTGTGTGTGTGTGTAAAAACGTAACTTTTAACTTTTTACACAGAGATGGTTGGAGATGCGAAGAGTAACGTGTTTTTTATATTAATAATGCAAGCAAAGCCTGGTATGAAGCCTATCGTTTCCTGGTAATTACCATATCGATTACGAGCAGTGAGTCAGATATCATATTACCATCCACTCAGGCAAACTAGAGTCACTTATTTAAATCATAATATGCAATAAGTAACATGAACGTGTACAAACCTACGTACATTATCATCACGACCTCATTCCACCTTATTCGCATATAAGGTACTGTGGTGTACCTATTTTAAATATTCTTTTATAGAATTCTGAAATATTCAATATTCAGAAAAAACCTGTACTCATCAATCACAAGAGTTTTAAAGTGAAGGAAAACCGACACATACACCGACTTCCAGTATGAAATCCTCATATACAACTGCTGGCGTGTTCCAAATAAGAATGTATGGTTTAAGTACTCTCTAAATCTTAGGCTGATCTTAAATAAGCTTAAATAAGCCTTAAATAAAAAGTCTTAAATAAGCTTAGCCTGAGACTAAATAAGGCCTCGCTGTCGATTACCATTCCAGTTTGTCCAATATGCCTGTATAAGTCCTGTTCAACTGAACTTTGTCATTCTCTAATCAGGGCTAATATTAAACTGTGGCATGTACTGTCATATCAGATGCCCACGGCAGTTGTCCTTGGTTCCCTTATTATCCCTGTATCTGTTATCCTTGTTGCATGCAATTCCGACAACACTAAGTTTCCAGTTGCGAGGTGTACTAAAGTCTTGTATATGTGTAGGCTCAAGCTATCGGCCCACCCTGTATAATCTATCTGAGTATAGCTCATACCTGTAGATTTGACCTGAGAAACCTTACACATCATCCCAGGTGTAAGACAAGAAGCTAAACAGATTAAGGGTATAACGGAATCTCCTTTCCAAGAGGAAAGTTGCTCGAAGGACCATTTATTCCTTCCTCTCTTGTTCGTTCTGCAGGAAGGTTTCCAGAGTTCCAGAGCTTGTCATTAAGCTGCTTAGTTTACTCTACCCAAAGTAAGGGTGTCAACGTGTATAATTAATTTTGTTTGGTTAAATGTTCTTGTTATAGAGATGGGGCGTGATGAAAAAGCCGTTATCTGTATAAATAAGCATTTTGCGTAATAATATCTGTTCATCAGTCTCTTCATACACGCTCACTTGTTTCGGGTGGTCTAGACGTTCCCAAGCTTGTGTCCGATCAATTTAACCTAGGTTGTTGGAACGTGGTCTTCTTCTGTCGTTTTCAAACAACTTCACATTGTAGGTATATCTGTTCACATACTTACATAACTAACATAAATAATATAACATGGGTACTGAGATAAATATTACATTCCGACACGCGATTCATTGTGATAAATAGTCCCGTTAATTAACAAAGCTATGACGTCTATATATTAACGTGGTAAATTTGTAGGTAGTATCACTGAATCGCACAGACAGTCAAGTATATTCAAGCGTAACTAGAGTAAATTAAATGGTGTTCGCAAGGACGCCACTCCTGTTAATATCACAGATTTACTGAGGTCGTGGAAATAGGTAAGCAGGTCACCAGGCCATGATGCGAGGACTGCTTTGACAGAGACAATGGGTGTCGTGCAATTTGTTATTTACGAGTTATTGCCCTCTACTTTGCGTGCACGCTGGACTTTTTTCTTGTCAATATAAGGTTTTTATGTTGATTCCCAATGTAACCCCTTTAAAATTTATTTTTGCGACAAACTGTAGCTTCCGTTCATTTCCAAGTTCCAATCTATCGTTTAACCAATATTCATCTAAATTTATTCCGAAGTTAAGGGTAAATATCACAGAAAATATGGCATTGAAGCCATTTTCATGACTGTCGTATCAGCGACGAATGATATATATTTTGTTTTATTTAATTATTTTCACTCACTTCATCTAAGAAAAACAAAGAAATACGATGATAACTCAGTTTATTGGTGCGGGCGTAGTTTCTCATTGTTTAGATTCCTATGATTATTTCTTGCTTGCAGTCACATGAACTATTGATAAAACATTGTAATGGGAACCACGTATATTATATAAACTACATCGTTTTAGGTTATGTGCTACATAAGGCGGAACAGAACATACTATGTATTCTATTTTTACTAAGTATATATTTATAGATTCCGTACCTCGGTTCGAACGAACTGAACATTTTTTTATTAGACGTAGATTGTGTCCGTAATACTATTAATTGCGATTTCTGAAAACAATGCTAATCTAATATACCTACCATCCAGCCATATTTGTGCTTTCGAAGCCCGAGCAAAGAAGAACTATATAGAAAAAAAATCTTTAAATTAAATAGCGAGTTAGGCGGCGAGCATGTCTTGGTACTTGAATAAGAAATTACTATGATAAGATATATATTTTTTAATAGCATGATTTTAGTGAATGCCGTTATAGCAGTTTAACCTTCCAAGTTTTACATTATTGACAAAAAGTTAAATAGAATTGCAAGGCTCTTTTTGGTTGATGCTCACTGTTTTTTTTTATTATTTAATCTGTTACGGTGTGATGACCACTGACAATAGCACAAGGTTTTTTCCGCGGTATCTATCTTACGTTGTGTAACTACTAACATCTATTTACTACGTGCTCCAGCGAATGCTATCATAGAATACTTAATGGATTACAAGCGCTACCAAACGTGAATATTGATGAAGAATTTCATTAGAACATCGTTGCCGTTACTTAAGTAGGCTCTACGAGATTCGATTTTTACTAACACGACTAAATAGATTATTGAGACCCTTCTTTCCCAGAGAACTTCTCAAAAGCATAGGTTCAGTTTCCTCTCATGATTTTTTGTTTCACTATAAAGATCGTTCACTATTTAAGTTCAGAAAACTAAAAAATCGTTGGTTTGATTCAGTCCTACGAAATCTGAACCTGCCAAACTAAGTCAATATCAGTTATAGAGGAAAATGTGTTTGAATATCATTACGTCACATAAAAATGGCGGTTTTAAGTAGTTGCTCCGGCTGATTACAGCATGGGTAATAACGTTTTACATTACAGCGCGATTACAGCATGGGTCTCAATGTTTTTTGTGCCTATGAAGCCCCGGTTGTTGCAAGCGCGTTCATCGCTTACTATTTGGTTGGTGAAATGCTGATTATAAATAAATATTAAATAAATAAAAATGTTTTATTTTCACTAACAAATGTAACATAGCAATCATTTAGTGATGATAATCCTAGTAAGTAATACCTGTAGCAGGTTGCCGACGCTCTTCCAGCCGATTGGTTTTACATAGTTTTGTACAATAAAAATACTGATAAACTGAATACAAAATAAGTTAAGCTTGTGTGTGTGTGTGTGTGTGTGTGTGTTTGTGTGTGTGTGTGTAAAAACGTAACTTTTAACTTTTTACACAGAGATGGTTGGAGATGCGAAGAGTAACGTGTTTTTTATATTAATAATGCAAGCAAAGCCTGGTATGAAGCCTATCGTTTCCTGGTAATTACCATATCGATTACGAGCAGTGAGTCAGATATCATATTACCATCCACTCAGGCAAACTAGAGTCACTTATTTAAATCATAATATGCAATAAGTAACATGAACGTGTACAAACCTACGTACATTATCATCACGACCTCATTCCACCTTATTCGCATATAAGGTACTGTGGTGTACCTATTTTAAATATTCTTTTATAGAATTCTGAAATATTCAATATTCAGAAAAAACCTGTACTCATCAATCACAAGAGTTTTAAAGTGAAGGAAAACCGACACATACACCGACTTCCAGTATGAAATCCTCATATACAACTGCTGGCGTGTTCCAAATAAGAATGTATGGTTTAAGTACTCTCTAAATCTTAGGCTGATCTTAAATAAGCTTAAATAAGCCTTAAATAAAAAGTCTTAAATAAGCTTAGCCTGAGACTAAATAAGGCCTCGCTGTCGATTACCATTCCAGTTTGTCCAATATGCCTGTATAAGTCCTGTTCAACTGAACTTTGTCATTCTCTAATCAGGGCTAATATTAAACTGTGGCATGTACTGTCATATCAGATGCCCACGGCAGTTGTCCTTGGTTCCCTTATTATCCCTGTATCTGTTATCCTTGTTGCATGCAATTCCGACAACACTAAGTTTCCAGTTGCGAGGTGTACTAAAGTCTTGTATATGTGTAGGCTCAAGCTATCGGCCCACCCTGTATAATCTATCTGAGTATAGCTCATACCTGTAGATTTGACCTGAGAAACCTTACACATCATCCCAGGTGTAAGACAAGAAGCTAAACAGATTAAGGGTATAACGGAATCTCCTTTCCAAGAGGAAAGTTGCTCGAAGGACCATTTATTCCTTCCTCTCTTGTTCGTTCTGCAGGAAGGTTTCCAGAGTTCCAGAGCTTGTCATTAAGCTGCTTAGTTTACTCTACCCAAAGTAAGGGTGTCAACGTGTATAATTAATTTTGTTTGGTTAAATGTTCTTGTTATAGAGATGGGGCGTGATGAAAAAGCCGTTATCTGTATAAATAAGCATTTTGCGTAATAATATCTGTTCATCAGTCTCTTCATACACGCTCACTTGTTTCGGGTGGTCTAGACGTTCCCAAGCTTGTGTCCGATCAATTTAACCTAGGTTGTTGGAACGTGGTCTTCTTCTGTCGTTTTCAAACAACTTCACATTGTAGGTATATCTGTTCACATACTTACATAACTAACATAAATAATATAACATGGGTACTGAGATAAATATTACATTCCGACACGCGATTCATTGTGATAAATAGTCCCGTTAATTAACAAAGCTATGACGTCTATATATTAACGTGGTAAATTTGTAGGTAGTATCACTGAATCGCACAGACAGTCAAGTATATTCAAGCGTAACTAGAGTAAATTAAATGGTGTTCGCAAGGACGCCACTCCTGTTAATATCACAGATTTACTGAGGTCGTGGAAATAGGTAAGCAGGTCACCAGGCCATGATGCGAGGACTGCTTTGACAGAGACAATGGGTGTCGTGCAATTTGTTATTTACGAGTTATTGCCCTCTACTTTGCGTGCACGCTGGACTTTTTTCTTGTCAATATAAGGTTTTTATGTTGATTCCCAATGTAACCCCTTTAAAATTTATTTTTGCGACAAACTGTAGCTTCCGTTCATTTCCAAGTTCCAATCTATCGTTTAACCAATATTCATCTAAATTTATTCCGAAGTTAAGGGTAAATATCACAGAAAATATGGCATTGAAGCCATTTTCATGACTGTCGTATCAGCGACGAATGATATATATTTTGTTTTATTTAATTATTTTCACTCACTTCATCTAAGAAAAACAAAGAAATACGATGATAACTCAGTTTATTGGTGCGGGCGGGGATAGAACCCGTGACTGACCTTGCATAATTCAATAAGACATTCCTACCTTGTGGTTACCTTCAAGCTCGCATGCAGTTCGTCATCACTGTCGTCATTGACAAGGTTATTGGTACTATCTGTAGCAACTAATATTACTAATGCAGATGTGAGTTTGTTTGTTTGTAACATTATCACGTTTTAACTACCAAACCGATCATCAGGAAATTGCATACACGATGTCTCGAGTAGGTACTTACTACAACGGATATAGGGTATCTTCGACAAGAATAACGTACTATTCCCGCGGGATAAAAAAAAAACAAAAATCTAAGACTGTTTTTTGCATATTTTACAATATGATACTTTAATTTAAGAAAAAGGAAAAGAGAAAATACATAGCTATAATGACCGAGTGGCTAGAGTAGCCGCCTGCAACTCAAGCATAACAAGATCGAATCCCACCTGTACCAGATACACCACGAACTTTAGCTAAGGAATATATCAAAGGCAAACGTGCATAAGTTTGAGAATAATTTTAAAGACGTAAGAAATTCAAACAAGTATGTTGAAATGTGCATGAGAACAGCGGCTTGCCATCTGTCACCTTGACACCTACATATATCTCCGGGAAGAGGAGGGTATGTTTCTACATACCTCTGCCTACCCCTTTGGGCACCCTAGTGAGAATGTAGGAAATATATTAAAGTAAGAGTAGTCGGGTCAAATGCTAGCTAATAAATCAGCATCATTAAGTCGCTCAAAGGACGATTATTTTCAAACGAGTTAGTTATGTAACCGTTCAAGGCTTGGTAATTAATAGCGTGATTAGAATGGAAAAGGCAAACAATGGAGTAGTTAATAACAATTATTAACTCTGGTGCACACGCAGAGGGATTCCTCTTCTTAAGGATCCTGAGAATATTGACATATTAAAACTACTTGTTGCCTGGGAAGATTCGCTGTAATAAAACATTGAATGTCAAGATAACATTATTGTTTATGTTGGTAAGAGTTCGTTGATGTGTAAGATTGTATGCCCAGGGTATTTAAAGTTAGGTAATACATTTGCATAGAAGGTAGCATATATGTATTATATACATACATACATACATACATACATTTCATCACGCCGTCCCTAACGGGGTAGGCAGAAATAATAGAGCGCCAGTTCTCTCTAGACTTGCATACCTCTTTCGCTTCGTCCACATTCATCAGTCTCTTCATACATGCTCTTCGGTTTCTAGTACTCTGGACGTTCCCGTCTTTGAGTGTCCGTTCGATATATATACTAACTACTAACCTAAGGAACAAATAGATCACAACCAAATACTTTCCTATATATTTGAAATTAAATACATATATATATATAAGTTACATAAGGTACATTGTGAACCGCAGCGATTTATTAAACAAGGAGATTGGTAGCTCGATATCCTGTGGTTGTATACGTGTGCTTGCATTTCATTTAAGCAAGGACACAAGTTTTGAGCTGAACAGAGCGGCAAATAGCACTTTTAGTAAAGAAACTTGCGAGAATTATTGTAAAGAAGAAAAAAATGAATATGTATCGAAGAGCATAGCTCCTAAACATGACAACTATTATTGTCTTTATTAGAGTTGTCAGACGAGTTGTATGATTATATGTTTAAATTAGGCCATGACACAAAGTAGCTGAATCTCCTAAAAGAATTCCTGACGCAAATCACATTTTCTCAAACTATCGTGCGGCCTCAACGTGACGACGGTAAACATTTGTTTACTACGCATCACGACCTCTTTTCATTATAAACCTTATTGCAACGCTTTAAGGCCCATCGTTAAATCTACAAAATAAGGTATGATGTCAGCTTTCATTGGCATCTAAACAGATATTAACGTTCACCATGCCTACCTATAATGTATTTTTAGCGTTTCCTTCATTACAGACGGAAATACATTTTTCGTAACTTGTCGTTTGGCAATATAAATTAGTTATTAAAGGCCTGCCCTGCTGGTGTAATGTCTATTACAGGTCGTTTGTTTTCTGTCATAACATTTTCTAAATTAAAATATTCACGCTTTCCAACAACGATACTCGAGAACAGGTTCGAGATTCCGAGGGTAGCGATATAATACCTTTTTTACAGAAAGCTCGGTTGCAAATATTTACTTTGTAGGTACTACTCATGTAGTCACGTAATTGGAATTTTCAAACATATTCACACTTCTATATAACAAAGAGCAAAATGTTCAACAAAAGCTTTAATACCTGTAATGTACCTATTATAAAATTGTCATTTGCGAACGTCGAGGTGATTCAAAACTTTTGTATACGTATGTAATATAGAAAGAAGGTTAAAACCCGTCTTGATGATTACCCTACCAAGGGATTCACCTTCAGATTTATGCTTTACAAGTCTGGACCCGTAAACAATTATCAATTTATACGAAATCAGTCAAGATATAGCAATATACAGAAGAAAGTCCTCCTGAAACTTTGCGAAGTTCGTTTATTCAGGTACTGTTGCTCTGAACAAAGAGTAAAGCATGCTTTTTTAGCACAGGTGTTTTTTATAAATGGTACCTATTACACACACTTGGAATTAAGTAGTTTTTGTATGTTTTCTTCATTGTATGAAGGTCCATTAATCACACGATCGCCCAATCAATGTAACACAAAAGCACAATGGTCGGATAGGGTTACCTTATGGTACCGAAGTTTGGCAAACAAACCGGTCTACTCTAATTTTACGTACCATACTCGCTTGTAAAATATCGTGTCAGGGCCAGGGAGCTGTACCATTTTTAAATTCGTACCACAATAAAATTTGATCCTAATAAAATCGCGGCGTACCGATTTTAACTCGACCAAAGATACGCAGAACAGAAAAAAACAACAATTGTTAAATCAAAACAAGAAGAATACGAAACTCTAGTCTCTGGTAAAAGCGAAGAAAAACCAAATATATAAACATACACACAAACATATCATCACGCCGAGTCCCTAACGGGGTGGGTAGAAAGAGCGCCAGTTCTCTCTAGACTTGCATACCTCTCGCTTTGTGCGCATTCATCAGTCTCTTCAAACATGCTCGTCGGTTTCGAGTAATCCGAGTCCGATCGATTTGATCTAGACCAAATACCAGTTAGTAGTTATATACTATGAGACCAGGACAATTTACGTTCAGTCGTATAAAATTCTTTCTGTATAACTTTGAATTCAATGCACACCAACCGACAACAAATTCTCGATCGAACATCTTTTGCAACACAAGTACCTAACCGGTTTGCCCAGTAAAACGTGTTAAGAAGGTCGTATTACTTTGAGATGTGGTGAACAATGTTGGGCCTAAAGATTAAAGAACTCCACGATCTTTAGTTTGGATGGTCAGATAAACCTACATTAATAATTAATAATAATAATTAATTATTATTATACAATACTCGTATAAATTATAAAATAAACGCTTCCCGCAGTCTGTACGCTTATCTATTACTAGCTATCCCGCCCAGCTTCGCTCGGGTGAAAAAGTTAAATTGCCCGTAACACGATCGCAGCGCCATCTATCGGGTCCAATTGTAAATCTAAACCATTCTCGAATCCACCTTAAGACACACAGAAAGGGATAGCTTCGCCCGGGTGAAAAAGTTAAATTCCTGAAACTCGATCGCAGCGCCACCTATCGGGTCCAATTTAATATAGCCTATGTTCACCGGAGATAGTGCAGCTTCCCAACAGTGAAAGAATTTTTCAAATCGGTCCAGTAGTTTTTGAGCCTATTCATTACAACCAAACAAACAAACAAAGTTTTCCTCTTTATAATATTAGTGTAGATAAAGCTATGCAACGGTTTTATTGCGGACTAACTGTGCCCGGGACTACATCCGCGTGGAATAAAAAAAAACCCGTTTCTAAAATAAAAGTAGCAAGTTACTCCTTTTTCATCAGCTATCTGCTAGTGAAAGTCCCGTCAAAATCGGTCCAGCCGTTTCAGAGATTAGTCGGAACAAACAGACAGACAGACAAAAAATTGCATGTACCGTGTGTATACATCCATATGCAGTTAGTAAAAAGCGGTTATTTTAATATTACAAACAGACACTTCAATTTTATTTGTATAGATTTATCAATTGATAAGAGTAATTCAAGCGGAAGGTTTATATGTATGTATATTTCTATCCAAGAGAGCGGAGCGGTTTCCATATACATATATGAATTTATGCAAACAAATTTATACACCATTTCTTTTCTTTTTCTTTTTCCTTAAAATATGCAAATATGATACTTTTTTGCATGGAATAAAAGGCTTATTATTATTATTATATGAATTTAACGTCGGTTTATTTAAAACCTTATTCGGACTCGGAACTGTCCGAAGGATACTGTGCTAGTTAGAAGCTCCCTAACTCATATAAGGGAACTTATACCGTTAATTTTATTAGGGCGACGCTTTGGCGGAGACAGTTTGTCCCCTTCCTGTATATTCCCTCGTAAGCTGGCGATGACGGAGTTGACCTACTTAACGACATGAAATGTACGTTAATGCTAGTTGGATAAAACAATTATATATAAATAGCTCGGACTCTCAAGGACGGGAACGTTAAGAGTACTCGAAACCGACGATCATGTATGAAGAGACTGATGAATGTGGACGAAGCGAAAGAGGTATGTAAGTCTAGAGAGAACTGGCGCTCTATACTCTCTGCCTACCCCGTTAGGGACTTGGTGTGATGATATGTATGTATGTATAAATAGCCTTCTTCACTCAACGAGATCTAATGCAAAAATATTTTTTAAGCCTGGTTTGTATATATATCCTCACGCTTTCCCACAAGGGTCCCCGAAGGGGTAGACATAGGTGTATATGCAGTACCCACATACCCACTTTCCACCAGAGGTATATTTTAGGTGCCAACGTGACAGATGGCGAGTCCATCGCCGTTACTCAAGCGCGACTATACATACGCCTGTGAATTGCTTCTCATCTTATACTTTTAAGTGTTTATTTATTTCTTCGGATACATGAATCCTGACCACGGAAATAAATAAGCACAATTTGCCAATCTTCTTTTTATGAGTTACAAATGATCGATTTGATCGAAGCAGAAGAAAAACAGACCTCAGGGTTATTTTCTCACGATATTATCTCGTTACGAATAAGTATATTGGATGACTAACGCACGGCGTGTGCTCTGTTGACCGTAGATGAAAGGTCAGGGTTCAGTAAATGAGACCAAAACCCAATTTGTACTCGCCTGTACTCGCAATAGGATTAAATGTAATTAATGTACTATTGCACTCAAAAGTAGCACTCGTGACTGTAGCTATTGCGTTCATGATTTGTATGCCATGGCCTCAAGGGCTTATAAGGTATATGTGTACAATGTTCATAGCATATTGTGTGTTGAGTTGACTTGACTAAAATAACTGGCGATCTATTTCTTTATAGTATTGTGATGTGAAGTAAAACTAGCTGCTACTGGAATGGACTGTCCGCTTATTTTTGTCAAGATTAGTGACTGACAATAATAATAATAGTTAAATGCTCGGATTACGTCACATACGAGTCCATACTTCTACCTTCAAGGCCATAGCGCTCAGAGGCAATAAATACAGCCGCTGTTCTTTCATAGAACACTAGGTAACAAAATATTGTAAGTTCGAATCCCGACTGTACCAATGAATTTCTCTGAACTTAAGTACAGTGATTGGTCACACCACGAGCTTTACGGTGAAGGGAAACATCGAGAGGAAACCTGCATACGTTGGAGGAAAAATTCAAAGGCCTATGTATAGTCGTGCTTGAGTAACCGCGATGGACTCGCTATCTATCACGTTGGCACCTAAAATATATATCTGGCGGAAAGTGGGTGTGTAGGTACTACGCACACTCTTGTCTACCCCCTCGGGGACCCTTATGGGAAGGCGTGAAGTTATATTTACTAGCACAAAATAAGATAGCAAGTTCGTATGCTATTTAATGTAAAGGAAGTGATTTTTTAAAGTGGCAATTCGTCAATAGATACTTATCTTAACGCCATTGTCCAAAAAATAGGTACTATTCAACTTTTATCTATTATACGATGGTGGCTATTAAACACGAATCAATGGTGTGATTTGCCACAATTCAGCGTACAATGGGCTGGTCAATGCTTCTGGAGGGGTCACGGCTTTTTTATTGAATCCCATTTGGAATTATGCGGGCTAAACGAATCTAAACTCAATAGCTAATGTTTTCTGATAATTGGTCGTATTTATGCGTTAATTTATTTCACCGTATAAATCTACGCCTAGGGAAATAATGCGTACAATAATTTATCCAAGTATCTTTCAGTGATAGTAAATATTTTATGGGCTTGCCGGTCGGGTCTCAAATGGGCTTTATCTATCTATATGTATTTTTTTTAATATCCTCACGCCTTCCCACAAGGGTCCCCGAAGGGGTAGGCAGAGGTGTATAGGTAATACCCACACACCCACTTTCCGCCAGAGGTATATTAGGTGCCAACGTGACAGATGGCGAGTCCATCGCCGTTACTCAAGCACGACTATATGATAAATAAATGTATTTTTTTATTCATTTATTTATTTGATAATTCGTACAGCCATAGCTGATTACCCTAATCACATAAAAATCCATATAAAATTTGTAGTGGAAGCTGAAGGAAGAAGATTTTGTTTTAACAAAAACAACAACAATAGAGAAAACATATTTAAAAAAATTGCCGTGTTGGCTGAGTGGTTCGAGTAGTTGCATGCAACACAAAGATTGCAAATTCGAATCCAGACTTTACCAATGAGTTTTTCAGAACTATTCTTTTTTACGCGGGCATCACCGCAGCTAGTTTTCAATATCCCAGTTTTTATTTCTATACCACAAGAGTGGAAAACAAGCATATAGCCCACGTGATGGGAAGCGGTTACCGTAGCCTAGTTATTCTTTTGCCATGCGAATCGAACAGTTTATTAAACAATGGCGGCGTTATTTATGCCTCAAGGTTATAACAAATTGCTAACAATTATAACGAGTTTTTTGCTTCCTCTTAACTTTTTTGTCAATTGGCCTTAAGAGCGTGTGTGGCTTAGTGCGGCCCCTATAAAACTTTTTTCCACCAAATTTGGGGGCAATGACAATGACCACCGCATGCCATACACTATGGTGTAAGTACACTCGCGTAGACAAAAAATATGGTATGACCTAAAATACTTTCACAATAATTTCAGTCTACATCTTCACGTCTAGTAGATAGACTTAGGTGTATTAACCCCTTTTGTTGGAACTATATATAGGGGCTTAAATGACAGATGGCGAGCCTGTCGCCGACTGAGTTTACTGCTTTATGTACGTCTTCTGTTAGTTTTATAATCATAATTATGCATCCACGGTGTATTTCTACACTGTAGTCTCGTGGTAGGATAAATAGTTGTATTAGCTCAAAAAACTCTTTGGCACACAGCAACGTATGAGTACCTTACTACCTACAGACCGCCTTGATTGGAACCTGCGACCTTGATTTAAAATGTGTCTGCTCGAACCACTGACACCACGGCTCCGATATTATTTCAATCTAACAAAACCCTACTTTCAGACAAATCAAATAACAACCTTCTATTTTGTTGACAAAAGACGAGCAAAACAAATGCAAGCGTAATCTGAATAAATCTAGAAATAGAATCATTAATGTTAGCGCCGAGTTAAAAATAAACGTATAAAACATGAGATATCAACACGCGCACGGGAATTTAGGTCGAATTTTGGTACATCATAGTGACTACTAAATGCAAATAGAAAGTCCCTTTGCACAACTCGCGTAACGGAAAAGGGCTAAAATGTGTGTCACACGACACGATCGATAGTGAAAGCGGACGCGACGGTAATTGCTGTTTATGTGAGGTAAGCGTGACATAAAATCGCGAACGCTTCGGCTGTCGAATGAACTCCCCGTTGAGGTTTTCCCTAGGGAGTACAGGTGTGAATAGATTCCTGCAGTGTCGGCGACGTACAAGCGATACCCCTGGTGCTGCGGGCGTCCATAGGCGTCCATAAGTTTGCCACAAGAAAATCATCGGTATGGACTAGCGACATAAAGCGACTGGTCCTCTGTCAAATTCTCTCCTAGCGAGAGTTCTTACCATTATTTCCAAAAAATAATATTTTATTAACAAAACGATAATTAATAACTATTTAGCCCAGTTCTTGATCATAAGTGCTTAATATAATATGCATAACGATATATCTATTTTTAATGAGCTTATAATTGTTTTCAGTATCTGCAGTAGCTGCACCAATCATCTTGGTAATTACATGCATGGTATCTAATTTGTCGTAACGTAACGTTACAGTTACACAAAACATGAGAGTCAGAGACAAGACCATAGATTTTTATGACATCTGTCAACAAAGCCGGCGCTGACATTTTTGTGTTTGGGGAATCTTGGCAGAATAATTGGACCTCAATTCGTCTAATATACCATTAGGCAATGCTCGATTTTTCTATTAAGACGAGAGGTAATATACACTAGGTAACCTTTTCGAAGACCTCACATTGTCGTCTGTTTCGGACATGTTTTTGTTTCCTCTACAAGACCAAGGTCAATCTTAATGTTGTATTATCAATTAAAAAAAAAAATTTAACGCATGAAACTATGTTGGTGTTAGCATGTGTGGGTGTGTTCAATGTTTACATAGGTGTTAGTGTATTTCTCGCCAATTCGCGAAGCTGTGCGAATGTGCGATATAGGTATGCGGTAATTGTGTTTTTTATTGGGAATTGGCAATTGGATATTGAAAACATTTTTGAATTTGTTCGATCACTAGATCGTTATGTTACCAACGCGTCGCTCTTACGCGTTGGAATAATACCACAAGCGTATGTATTTATTTGCGATTACATAATACATACCTACATTGTACCCACACCTCTGTCTACTTTTTTGGGTCCGTAGCCAAATAACACAATTTTTTGTGTTGTGTTCCTACCCGGTGAATAAGGTATCCAGTAATGAGCTCCTTGGGGAGGGGGGGAGGATTGTTACATTGTATTGGAAGCAGAGGGATTAAACCCATTATGCTGCCAACACACTCTCCGAACGCAGAGTGGCAACGCGCAAGTGATACTTCGGTGTCGTGAGCGTAAATAGGCTACGGTAACCGTTTCCCATCAGGTGGGCCATATGCTTGTTTGCCACTCTTGTTGTATAAAAAAAAATATATATATATGTTGTTTATAAATACAATATCTTATTTTTCTGTGTATTTATGCCTTTTTTGTTAGGCACTGTTAAATTGTATTACTTATTCAAACAAAATTTTATGTCGTTTTGTTTGTTGTTATTAAGAGTTAGTAACCTAAAAGTTAATAAGGTATACATAACGATTCTATTTCAATTAAATTTCATATTAAATTGCGCAACCCTCAACTTGACTGACTAGACCACGAGCTACTATGAAATAGTTGCTTGAGAAGCGAAATACATACCCCTTTATAATATGTATAAGAATACATATATTGTATACCACTAGGAAAGCAAACAAGTGGTCCGACCCATCGCGGGGACTTTTAGTCAAAATGTAAGCATAAACAAAAAGGCGGGTACCTACCACAGACTATGTACGTTTACTTACAACACCACTAGTGTACACAATATTTGTAGCCGACGTGCATCGAATCCGTGACAATTTACAAGACAAGGCGACTTGTTATAAATGTTTACTTATCCACTACATAATTATGTAAGTCGGAAGATTCAAACCTTTCCAACCTCCTGTGATAAACACAAAAAAACAATCCCAAACAGATTACAAACATGATAAATTATTGATATCATTTACATTGTAGGCAGGTATAGCCAAACGATTGGAATAACAAGTAAACAATGAAAACCTTGAAGGCATTCTGTTTGTTAAAACTTATTATAAATAAGTGATGTAAACTGACCTTCGTTGATAAACAAGGCCAGAAGAAGAACTGGTACCAGGAGAGAAATAGTAGTCATTTTGACCCACAAAGTTGTATCACGAATATTTAATGCAATTATGACACTCGCGCGACTGTGCACGTACTGATTCGGCGAGTGAATGACGAAGCGGGACTCGATGGCGACATGCTTCCTATTCTAAAGCCGGTCGATGTAATCGCGACTCGGCGTTCCAAACGCTGCGGTTGAAAGGTGATTCAGGGGCACTGTGCCTTCAAAATTCTGAGATGCTTAAGCGACGTAATATGTAAATGATGTATGTTAATCTGCCCCTTTTGCAACCTTAGCATGCAAATGAAATAGCATGCCATGTTACGACCCACCATACGCTTTTTAGCTACGACTGATATGAAAAATGGTCCAAAATAATACTATTTTCATTAGCACTTGATAGCTCGAATAAAGAAATAACTTATAATAGTAGATATTATTATCACGGTGTGACAAAGGTATCTTGTATTACCTTCTTAGGAAAATATTTTAACTCCGTTTTGGTGAGCTTGAACGAGCACACTTTACTTTACCAGGGGGGCCTCCCGTTCTGAATTTGAGTGAGGCCAAAAGTTTAATCTGCCGAAGTCCGCAGCCAAGTTATGGTTGGAACACCGTCCAAAATAAGGTTGGCAACTTGCAAATGATAGAAGCTACTAGGCTATTAGTAAGTACTAGCCGCTTTAATAGGCGGGCTGTTGGCTTGCCACCCCTATTAGAAAGAGGTAACTGTGAAACGTGTACGTGTACAAAAAGACTGTGCGCAGTGGCAAATTACTTTGTAAGTTTATTCATAGAAAAAAATAATTGTCGGCGATTCAACCGCTGCGTTCGGACCGCAACTTTGTCGTCATTTCCGAAACCAGCTTTACTATAAGGCGCGGCATTTGGCACGAATACGTATTGCGTTCAACGCTTTACTTTTACTACGTTCGGTCAAAGATAGGAGACGGATAGAATGAACGCAATTGTTACAATACCTATTTGTGTACATACGTACTGATCTGGTATGATTGAGTTATTTCGTATATTTGTAATAATTATTTTATTTTTAACTCACTCAAGTTAGTGTACGATATTCGTTTATAAATAAAATAATAATATAATATATCCTCACGCCTTCCCTCAAGGGTCCCCAAAGGGGTAGGCATAGGTGTATAGGTAATACCCACACACCCACTTTCCGCCAGAGGTATATTAGGTGCCAACGTGACAGATGGCGAGTCCATCGCCGTTACTCAAGCACGACTATACATACGCCTTTGAATTTCTTCTCAGACGTATGCAGGTTTCCTCTCGATGTTTTCCTTCACCGTAAAGCTCGTGGTGTGACTAATCACTGTACTTAAGTTCAGAAAAACTCATTGGTACAGTCGGGATTCGAACTTGCGACCTTTGCGTCGCAGGCAACTGCTCGAACCACTCGGCCACCACGGTTCATTATATATAATAAAATATTTAAGTTTATAAATAAAATCTTTTTATTGAACCGTTGAATCCATTTTCGGTTCGGTTCAATAACGAACCTACCAAACCATGTAGGCCCCTGGTTCGCTCTGCCATAGTTCGGCCTTTCACGTGTGCGTCTTCTTCTCCGTTATTTTCTATTGAATGGCACCTACTATGCACCAATAAAAATAAAAGCCGATATTTATAAAACGTGCCACTTATTTAAGCCCTGCTCTTCCAAGCTTTTTGTTTTAAAAGTAAAAAAAAAATTGGTTGATTCTATTTCAGCGCCTTTATTCTTTGACGATTCAAACACGATTAGATTGTGTAACATCCCTGTTATTAAAAAGCTATATCTCTGATCCAACGCACACTTTTTAAATGCCTTTTACTTAGATTCATCAGCATTTCTACAATGAACAGATTTGCAAAATAAATGGCGTAAACGAGTTTATTTTAGGGGAGGGTATTTTTTTGAGGGGATTGTAAAGATGAAGATAGTTCTTTGGCTAAGACGAAGCACAGAGCGAGTGTCACGAAGAAGAGGCAGATGAAAACCAAGATCCAACTAATTAGATGAAATCGATCGAACACTCATGGAAGGGAAGGTCAAGATGCCTACTCACGACAGGCGGCCACATATTAAGAGTCTGATGAATGCGAATGAAGGGAAAGAGGTCTTAAAGCTTAGAGAGAATTGACACTACCCTCTCTACATATAGCTAGTGCGCCCCGCTATTCTTCCTTATAGATTTGTAGTGTAAGTGTGCAACCTTCCACTAATGTGTGAGTATTATCCGTACACACTGATTACCTATGAGTGCACACGCACACTACAATTAATAGACTCGAGTCATACCCTCCGAATCCCGAGGCCCCCTCGACTAGAAATTGGTGGGGTGCGTCTTCATGGATGGGACTTCATCGTATCAACACGCAAGGGTATAGACCCTGCGCGTTGATACGATGTAACATAATATAACTTATCGCTGAGTTACGTGTTATACGGCTTATAAAGTTTTTTAAGGCTTTAAGTACTTTATTCGGTGGATAGCGGTTTATATGGCATTTAGCTACGATCCCCTGGGATTATATATAATCCCATAGGGAACCATTCCAGATTTCGTCCGATCAGAAAATTTTTTTTCTTGTTTATTACATAGCTTGAGTTACTATTTGCTACTTAATCGAACAATATAGGGACCGAAGGCATGTCTAAGTTCTAAGCAACACAGCTTAAGTCACGCCAATGGAGTTAGTACGTTGGCTTAGGACTTCGCTATTCTAGTTAATATGTATGAAAGAAGTGATTACAAAATATTTGTATATAATAATTATTAAAAAAATATATAATTGTCCTAACAAAGTGCCTGGTAAATAAGTTATAGCAAAAATTGACAAGAAAAAAACTGCCTCAACTTCGTTCGAATCACACAGGATGTTCGAAAATAGCTATTTACTATAGCATACGTGTGTAGCAGGCATAAGCATCTAATTGATTTCCAAATTTTATTCGTAACCATAAAGTTTCTCCTACTGATCTCTATTCAACTTTCTTTCTATTTTTAAACTTTAGAATGTCAATCGTCCGTAGCTTCCTATGTCCCGAATAACAACGAATTCCTTGTCCCAATTATATACCGAAATAGACGGTTGGTCATCGCTTTCAAAGTTGGTTTTCTTTCTTTTGTGTCACTTAGTCCTACTAAGTTATAAATGAGATGTTTTCCCTTTCATGCATAATATAAGTATTGAACGAATTTAGAGGAAATTTGGCAGAGAGATAGATTATTTAATTTTTTTTATACCACAAGTATGGCAAACAAGCATATAGCCCTCCTGATGGAAAGCGGTTACCATAACCTATTTATGCTCATGATACCGGAATATCACTTGCGGGTTGCCACTCTGTGTTCGGAGAGTTATACTGCTGCCAGCACAATATAAAGAGCTCAATACTGGAAACTTTATTCACCGCGTAATAATTCTGGCCGTCCGTCTATATGCTTAGGATCTGTTTTATTCTAGAAAAAAATTCTACCATTGACAATAAATGTAACGCATATAAAACAACGGGGCACACTACTACATACGTCAATATAATTGCCATCGTGTATGTTCTGCTGATGTTGTTAAAAGGGTACGGTTTAATGGGACGAAAAGCGGATGTCCTTTAGGAAGAAGAGTTTTGATGCATTCGGCCAATTAAAAACTTGAATCAGAGGTAGTTAATTTGAGCACATGCTCGAAACGGCTGTACCAATATATATGATATGAACTTAAGTTCAGTAATTAACTACGACACGAGCTTTATGGTGAAGAAAAGCATCGTGATGAAACTAACACTCGTTTATGAAGAGATGTAATCGTGCTTGAGAAACTACCATAGTAGCTCAGATGGACACGCCATCTGTCACAGTATTACCTAAATAAATCTAAGGAAAAAAGTGGGTAATATTACACCTTTGCCTATCCTTTTTGGAACCCTAGTGGGAAGGTGTGAAGATACATATAAATTAGAGAAAAGTTTTTATTGTTAGCAAACGCACAAATGAGACCTTTTGCACGTAAGTAAATATAACTAATTCTGTATGACACTTGTTAACTGCATATGTAGCATACGTAGTCGGTAGCGAGCGACGGTTTGTAGTTACGCTAGCGTATATTTCGCAAGAACCGGTATTAGAACCAACACGAAAAATGCCATGGTCAGGTCAGGGAGGGAGCGAGACACACTACTCGAGTTGCATTTGTCGCCTACGCACTCATGGCAGGTTAATAAATTCACCAAGTCTTGGTCAGAATGAGCTTTCTTGATTTCGGTGCACAGGCCCCTTTCCGAAGCGCAGCCGCGGATGTACCATGGTTTCTTCATATCTGGATGGGAAATTATTTCAAGGATGATATATTATTGTGTACAATTAGGTTAAATTAAGCTATAAGAGAGTGGGTGTTTATCCCCATCCCCATAATTTTGGCGTCCGATCAACGTAGTAGAAACGTGGTCTTCTTTTGCCTCTTCCTCACTCACACATTTCACATTTCTGTATACCGTCTCACTCATCCTTTTCTAAGTGTCCAAACTAACGAACAATGTTCATTGCAATAGGAACACGTGAAGGAAACCATCGGTATGAAACCTGCATACGTCTGAGAAGAAATTCAAAGACGTATACGTAATTAGTCATGCTTGAGTAACGCGATGGAGTCGCCATCTGTCACGTTGGGTTTAAAATATATTTGAGGCTAAATGTGGATGTGTGGGTACCACATACATTTGCTTACACATTCGGAGATCATTGTGGGTAGGCGTGATAGATATATACATACATACATACATATCATTACGCCGCGTCCCTAACGAGGTAGGCAGAGGGAATAGAGCGCAAGTTCTATCTAGACTTGGATACCACTTTCGCTTCGTCCACATTCATCAGTCTCTATTTATTAAGTAATATTAATAATAAGTAATAGTAATATTAAGACCTCACATTGATACTTCTCGGAGTATATTACACATTTGTTCCTCTTGGTCGTGTCGGAAGTGTAAGGACACAGCTTGACAGTCGTATTGGGGAAGACGTTAGGGCAGTCGCTGCAGGTGAAACATTCAAGAGCAGCTGGTAGGGACTGTGGCATGGAATTTGCAGCTGGTCGTAGTCTGTCCGGAGCTGGGGCTCTTGGGTACGCCGAAGCTCCTGCAGAGCGTTCGGCCTCAACTACATCATCTACATTATCTGTAAGATAGGTACATAATCTATACAAATAAACCAATTTGAAGTTCTTTTTGCAATATTAAAATAAATGCATATGAAAGTATAAATATACGCCTTCCCACAAGGGTCCCCAAAGGTCCCCAAAGGAGGTGTATAGGTAATACCCGTACACCCACTTTCCGCTGAGATATATTTTAAGTGCCAATGTGGTATAAGACGAGCCCATCGCCGTTACTCAAGCCTTTGAATTTTTCCTCAAAACGTTTGCAGGTTTCCTCTTGATGTTTCCGTTCACCGTAAAGCTCATGGTGTGACTAATCACTGTACTTAAGTTCAGAAAAATTCATTGGTACATTCGGGATTCGAATTTGCGATCTTCTTGACCACCACGGCTCTACGGCATATGAGAGTAGGTATAGATATATATAAAAAAACACAACCTAGAGTCGCACCAAGAGTGCTGATGTCAAAAGCCACAGTACACAGAACTAAAAATAACGAAATTATTTTGATCATTTTTCATTGCGAGCCAATATGTTTGCACTAATGAAATAATCGGTGGCTTGTTATTTTAAACAACCGGTTATCATTGCACAAACAAACGTTTTATGCGCTGGTGACCATGAAGGTATGCATTTGCACGCCGTCAAGCAAAGACCATTGTACGACATTGCCATTAAATTAATATTTTACTAATGTTAGGCTAGCAGAACCATTAATGTTAGATTTCTGGACGGACTCACTAGGCTAGGTAAATCGTGCGTTCCTCAACAGAACTCAGAGAGCTCCTATAGGCACAGTGGACGGCTACCGGGGAGGTTTTAGTGAGTAGAAATCTCATATTAGCTGTGCTTCTCTTGGACGCTTAGTAAGTCGTAATGATTTCCGACGCGTCCTTCCTAGGATGCGCGAGGCCACAGGTCAAATTACTGGTGGGACGGGCCCCAAGCATGCTGAAGCGATGACGTGACGTCTCCTCATCTAGACCTAGGCGACCTAGAGGATCACTTTGGGTGGTTAGTGTGGTCAGGTGGTCTGACATCCCTGTTTCCCAATATAATATTGTAGACTTTGCTTGTCTCTACCCTCGGATCTCATTTACATTAAAACTATCGTTGCTTACATTGATTTGACCAGGATTCACAGCCGTATAAAAACATACATACATACATACACACATATAATCACGCCTCTTTCCCGTAGGGGTAGGCAGAGACCACTTCTTTCCACTTGCTACGATCCTTACATACTTCTTTCGCTTCGTCCACTTTCATTATTCTCTTCATACATGCTCTTCGGTTTAGGGTACTCTTGACCTGACCCTTTTTCAAGACGTCCCTAATTTGGTCTAGAAACGTCCGTCTAGGTCTACCCCTTCCAACACTTTCATTCACACTCGCCTTATACAGTTTTTTCGTCATATATAAAAACATGAGCAACAATATGGCGTTCTGTATTGTATTACTTGCTAAAGCTTTTGCTGCTTTTCAACGTAGGTAAGCCCTATCATATCTACGTTTAAAATCATCATTACACCAGTTTTAATATCTTTTAAACACTTTCTATCACGTCATCATCATTATCATAATCATCATAATTCTTTATTGCTCTTCCACTTACAATAATATCACATTATATATAATATCAGGGTATACAGTGGACCCTGTTGGGCACAGCAACTTGTGAGAGGGACATAAATTATAAAAAGGGGAACATTGTAGGTACTTGCTAACTTATTCTAACCTTAAAATATAAACATAACTTAAATTTATTTACCGAAAAAAATATATATTAATAGAAACTTAAAAAAGAAAAATATTTATATAAATAGAAACTTAAGAAACTATTTTTAGGAAACAATTATCTAATCTTATCTGGCATAAACTCTTCTATAGTGTAATAAAATTTTTCAAACAATAATTCTTTAACTAGTTTTCTATATTTATTAAAATTATTTTCACTCCTTATTCTATTATACGTGCGTGTATACATGCTTCAAATATATACAATGACATTCGCTACTCTTGAACAATTCTAGACATGGAATGTTCTTCCAACTTCAGTCCACAGGGAATAAGACCCTTAGGGAATTAAGGGCCAGCCTCGGCCATAGACCGGAGGCAATTAAATTGTTTATAGTTATACCGTCATGGACGATAAGATATCGTAATTTAGTGCTTGCTAGCTTCAAGATCATAAGTACCAATAATGATATAAATCAGAAATAACAATAATACAATTTTATTTCTATAGATAAACAGTTGCGAAACGGATAGTAATATAAAGTACCTTCGTTTTTAGGGTTCTATACTCAAAGGGTAAAACGGGACAAATACTTTTGCAGTTTTTATAGATAATGGTACGGTATCCTTCGTGTGTGCGATTCGAACTTGGCAATTGTTTTTTATAAATATAATCATAATTATCATGATTTTGCAGGTGACCTAAGTTATGGCTCCCAATTCTATTTAAACCCCAGCGGTTGGTTCCAATATTCTTTCTTATATATGGTTCGGTGATTAATCACACGTTTTACGGTGAAGGAAAACACCACGAAGAAAACTGCTTACGTCTGAGGAACATCATCATAGATCTCTTATAATCTTTATAAATGTTGGTACCCAAAAATAATAATAATAATATATACCCAAAAATAATAATAATATAATAAATATAATACTATAATCCTCACGCCTTCCCACAAGGGTCCCCGAAGGGGTAGGCAGAGGTGTATAGGCGGAAAGTGGGTGCCAACGTGACAGATGGCGAGTCCATCGCCGTTACTCAAGCACGACTATACATACACCTTTAAATTTCTTCTAAGACGTATGCAGATTTCCTCTCGGTGTTTTCCTTCACCGTAAAGCTCGTGGTGTGACTAATCACTGTACTTAAGTTCAGAAAAACTCATTGGTACAGTCGGGATTCGAACTTGCGACCTTTGCGTCGCAGGCAACTGCTCGAACCACTCGGCCACCACGGCTTTTGTATATATATATTTATATATGTATATCTCGACCTTGATGAGGATGTGTCATGAGGGAGGTATTAACGTCTTTTCCCCTCTTAGGGAACTCTGTACAGTATCATATGTAAGTCAATTTATGCGTTGTCATTGTATTTTGTAATATGGCATTATACCAATATCTTGCATAAATGCCTAGTTTCGAGATACACAAAATCTCTCAGTTTTTAGATATCAATGCCATAAAATTATAATAATCCTTTTATCAACCAATTATCGAGCCATATCCGGCGATTATAAATAGTTTTATCAAAACACTAGAATTTATCTTTCAGGAATTTACCAATTGTTTTATTGATTCGTATGTTTGATTAGAACCGCATCGTGCGATGATGTCGATTTATATAGGTAGGTATTGTAATTTCAGTGACGGCAGCGCGCGAGTGATAACTCTGGTGTTTCAATGCTTGTTATGTTAATACAATTTACTAACTACCTACTCTGACAACTAAGTTGAGTGTATAAATTTAAAATATCTCTAGATGTATCTCTAATATAATTTGTCTATATCTAATATAATCTGTGCCTGTTATTTTGTTAACTTAGTTATTTAACTTGCTTTTAGACTAAATACCTATTTGTTTTATATATGTGCATAACATGTAACCAATTTTATGCTCAATAAATTTTATTATTATTATTCAAGCGTCCATAGGCGGCGGTAACCGCTTACCACCAGGTGTATTCTGCTTTGCCGTCTTGGTGGGATAAAAAACAAATGAGTTTCTTAAATCGAATCGAAGAAGATTTTAGCTAGCTCTCTTGTTGTGCTCGGCATTAATGTACGTTGAGCCTGCGCAGTGATCCATTTCAAGATAGGTAAAGGTATCGCAACATCATGTTTTCGCTTGAGATATAATATATATCTGCCTACCCCTTCGGGGACCCTTGTGGGAAGGCGTGAGGATATATATAATATTAAGGCGCCAACCTGACAGATGGCGAGCCCATAAAATTTCTTTTTAAGCTTATGTAGGTTTCCTCTCGATGTTTTACTTCACTGTAAATTTCGTGGTGTGACTAATAATTATAATAGTACAGGTTTCCTTGTACAAGGTTTTGGGAGTAATCGATAAAGCCTTCCAAATATTGCCATACTCTTTGGTTAGTTAGTACAATTTGCTACAGCATTACCTCTACATTTGCGGCTTGTCTAGTATCAAATAAAAGCCGAATCCGAAATTATCTAATGGTTATAATATCTACTCACGTGCTATTTCGGCATATCAAAGATCAATCAGAGATAGCAGTTAGCGATAGTAAACCGAGCCTATAAACAAAATAATCCTCACCCACGATAAAATTTAATGACTTATTGTATTTAACAACGGGAAATGCATTTGTTTAGACATGACATAGCGTAGGTATCATTAAAAGTGTGAATTTATAAATATTTTATAAACACACTTTATAAATACTTAAGTGAGTTTAATTTGTATTATAAGTCACCCACTTAAGTACTAAATACAGAACACTGAATGCTCTTGTCAAGTATTCTAACCATGTCTACGCTCGCCAATCTTACCATTTGCTCAAATATATCAATACATTAATTAATATTATGAACAATATAAAATAGTTGTAACAAGCAATTTTTTTCAGGAATAAAACATATTATGTTCCAGCTAATAGTCTATCTCGGTACAAAATTTTATAAAATTGCGTTCAGTAGTTTTTGCATGAAAGAGGAACAAACAACCTCACGAACGTGTCCAGAAAAACGCACAAAATGATGAATCACAGCTGTTAAGATGCGAATTAAAATAGAGGGGAACCCGAGATGAAATTCAGAGACGTATGTTTACTTAGCATTTCTTATATTAGTTGTATAATAAAAAAACAAATACGATTAAAAAAATTATAATACTTTATAGCGTATGGTTGATTGTACCTTTAACTTACAGATTCAACTTATAATATGATCTTATAAATTAAGTCAAATAAGAACTATGGCCAATTCTAAAGTAGGAATGCATTCCTACTTTAATTTGCACTCAGCGCCCATCGTACATCGTAACAGTTATACTTGGGAAATCTGTGAAGGTTTATTACATTAATATTTTTTTTAATTAATTCTTTGATTATCTTTGGCTGAGAGAGAGCCTCTGAGGGATTAGCAATGCTTCTGAAGCACGCCACTATATCGTCTAATCCCGTGTTCGGCATCCAACTTAGTTAAAATTTTTCCTCAAATATGGAATCTTATTTTCTTTGTGTTAAGGAATCAGTAACATTTGCCTAATATTGTTGTTAACAAACTAAACATATATAACTATAAAGCCGTGGTGGCCGAGTGGTTCGAGCAGTTGCCTGCGACACAAAGATCGCAAGTTCGAATCCCGACTGTACCAATGAGTTTTTCTGAACTTAAGTACAGTGAACGTAAATATATCCTCACGCCTTCCCACAAGGGAAGGATATATTATATTATAAGTACAGTGATTAGTCACACCACGAGCTTTACGGTGAAGGAAAACATCGTGAGGAAACCTGCATACGTCTGGGAATAAATTCAAAGGCATATGTATAGGCGTGCTTGAGTAACGGCGATGGACTCGCCATCTGTCACGTTAGCACCTAATATACCTCTGGTGGAAAGTGGGTGTGTGGGTATTACCTATACACCTCTGCCTAAACATACCAAAGGCCCTCAAAGTTGCGGAGAGGACTAAGTATTGTACAAGCTAGCCGATGAACATCTTCGAAAAAGGTTACTTAACTACACATAACAAATAGATATGCAGTAGCCAGCTAACGCTAACGCTTTATTGCTAACCCTCTTCTTGTGTACCCCTTCTAATAAAGGGTAGGCTGAGGTGCAAGATCTCCCTGGTTTTTCCAAACGGCAAAATATATTTAGGTGCTAATGTTATAGATTAGGCGGGTCTATCACGTCATTGCATATGTTTTGAATTTCTTTCACGCTCAAGCTGATTTGTTCACGATGATTTCACCAAACATTTTGTGAAAATACTTTAATCATTCGGCCACGGCGGCTTCAGCCATCTTTTTTTATTCATAAATTATGTGAGTAGTATATCTTTCTTTTAATTGTTGTGGAGCAACTAAGTGACAGCATAAAAATAAATAAAAGAACGAACTTACAATTAATATAGATGACTAGTACAAACATATATGTAGATTATAGTTCTGAAGTGTTCAATAGTAAATAATAGTAGTCTTTGGTTCTGAACACTAATTTAAGAGATGAACGATTGTACTAATGATAAGTACAACGACTGCAGCGGCAGATTTCCCAGCTGAGTTGCACAGATCTCCATCACATACTACACAGTCTGTGATAGTTCCATTCAAGGGTTCATCTCCATCGACTGCCTCTTGACAACTCCTCTGTGGTTCCTCGGTTGCATAGCCGCAGCTCCGGACTACGTTCGTCTCACCGTTCTCTGGATGAAATAATAAATATTAAAACAATTTTGCTTGGAGATCATAAGTTTGTGACACGAATATTTAAGTATAATTATGATGATAATAGAAACCTATAGTCTTATTCAATTAATTAATGGGAGTACTAATGAGTTTTAAGTACTAGCAAATGTATCTATCACGAGTTTTAGGTTGAAAAAAAAATTGTTAGGATATTTTTGAGATGTTAAAATTTTTTTTTGAAAATTATGACTCAATCTGTCACTGGCACTACACTATTCTGTCTTCGGTCACGAGTTTTAGGGTGAAGAAAAACATCGTAAGATTTTTTTTGAGATGTTTTAAAAAATAGTCATGCCTCAAAGTCACTTTGACACTACATTATTATCTCTTCGACGCAGAGGAGTGTGATTTCACTTCAAATGAAGGGCGTAAAGCCGTGAATACTTTATGAGAAGATAAGATGTGTGATACCATACCAACCTTCGTAAAAAGCAACAATACACCGTGGAGCATGTTCAACGTCGTCATCACGCTCAACGTCAACGTCAGCTACTTCTTTCAGACTTCGTAAGAATCTCAAGCGGGGTGTGTATTGCTGACCAGCAACTAGCTAAAATGTATAGAGACACTAAGTGAAACTATAAAAGATCTCGTTTGCAAGTTGCACTATGACAGGCATTAGAATTTCAAATTGTTATATAGCGCTTTATACTCTTTGCTACGAAACTCGATTCATTAATACGCTTTTATTAGCTCGAGACGTATGTATGTTAGTACGTTAGTATGTTAGTATGTAACGGAATCTTTGAACATGATTTTAACCCCCTTCAAAACGTCGGATTAACTCGAAATTTGGCATACTTATTAAGGACCGATGACAATTCAATATTTTAAACATTTTGACCCGTTATCCTTACTAGGATAATCAGGATCACCGATTTTTTATATTCATTTTTGCACTGCTAAGCAAAGGTGCTGATGCTGATTCGAAAGATAAACTTGAAAATACGTTACGTTATAATCGTTAAAATAATCGCTAAAATAATCACAAAAAATTAAAAATAAATAATAGTTTAAAAAAACTAAAAAATACGCTTTTATAAAAAAATCGACCAAAAAATGAAAAATAAATAATAGTTAAAAAAACTAAAAAAAAAACACTTTTTATAGAAAATCCAACTAAAAAATAGAAAATAAATTTTAAAAAATTTTAATTAAGAATAGTGTAAATAAGAAAAAAATATTTTTTATTGTAAAAAATGCGTGGGGTGCTTTTTAAGATATTATCAAAATGATAATCCTTCTACTCATATCTGTCAATAAAATATTTGTAACTATTGACACCACGCACCCCACGCTTTTTAAAAAAAAAAAATTTTTTCTATTTTTTTGTTGGATTTTCTATAAAAGTGTATTTTTTTAGTTTTTTTAAACTATTATTTATTTTTCATGTATTGGTCGAATTTTTTTATAAAAGCGTATTTTTAGTTTTTTTAAACTATTATTTATTTTAAAACATATTTTTATGAATATTCAATGTAAAATCTAATACCAGAAAAAATCTGTCGCACGACACCTGCAATTATTGACAAATTAATACAACAATAACTCACTTCATCAAGCACTACGTCGGTATCGGGCACATTTGTAGTGGGAACTGTTACTGGCACATTTGTAGTTGGCACTGTTTCTGGCACATTAGTAGTTGGTACCGTTTCAGGTACATTAGTAGTTGGTACTGTCTGGGGCTCGTTTGTGGTAGGCACTGTCTCTGGTACATTAGTAGTTGGTACTGTCTGGGGCTCGTTTGTGGTAGGCACTGTCTCTGGTACATTTGTAGTGGGCACTGTCTCCGGAACATTTGTGGTTGGAACTGTCTCTGGCATATTCGTAGCTAGTACTGTCTCAGGCACATTGGTAGTTGGTACCGTCTCTGGCACATTTGTAGTTGGTACTGTCTGGGGCACATTTGTAGTTGGTACTGTCTGGGGCACATTTGTGGTGGGAACTGTCTCGGGCACATTAGTAGTTGGCACCGTCTCGGGCACATTCGTAGTTGGTACCGTCTCTGGCACATTCGTAGTTGGTACCGTCTCTGGCACATTCGTAGTTGGTACCGTCTCTGGCATATTCGTAGTTGGTACCGTCTCTGGCACATTCGTAGTTGGTACCGTCTCTGGCATATTCGTAGTTGGCACTGTCTGGGGCTCGTTTGTGGTGGGCACTGTCTCCGGAACATTTGTGGTGGAAACTGTCTCGGGCACATTAGTAGTTGGCACCGTCTCGGGCACATTCGTAGTTGGTACCGTCTCTGGCACATTCGTAGTTGGTACCGTCTCTGGCACATTCGTAGTTGGTACCGTCTCTGGCACATTCGTAGTTGGTACCGTCTCTGGCACATTCGTAGTTGGTACTGTCTCTGGCACATTCGTAGTTGGTACCGTCTCTGGCACATTCGTAGTTGGGACCGTCTCTGGCACATTCGTAGTTGGTACCGTCTCTGGCACATTCGTAGTTGGTACCGTCTCTGGCATATTCGTAGTTGGTACTGTCTGGGGCTCGTTTGTGGTGGGCACTGTCTCCGGAACATTTGTGGTGGGAACTGTCTCGGGCACATTAGTAGTTGGCACCGTCTCGGGCACATTCGTAGTTGGTACCGTCTCTGGCACATTCGTAGTTGGTACCGTCTCTGGCACATTCGTAGTTGGTACCGTCTCTGGCACATTCGTAGTTGGTACCGTCTCTGGCACAATCGTAGTTGGTACCGTCTCTGGCACATTCGTAGTTGGTACCGTCTCTGGCACATTCGTAGTTGGTACTGTCTCTGGCACATTCGTAGTTGGTACCGTCTCTGGCACATTCGTAGTTGGGACCGTCTCTGGCACATTCGTAGTTGGTACCGTCTCTGGCACATTCGTAGTTGGTACCGTCTCTGGCACATTAGTAGTTGGTACTGTTTCTGGCACATTCGTAGTTGGCACTGTCTCCGGAACATTCGTAGTTGGTACTGTCTCTGGCACATTAGTTGTTGGTACCGTCTCGGGCACATTCGTAGTTGGTACCGTTTCAGGTACATTTGTAGTTGGTACTGTCTGGGGCTCGTTTGTAGTGGGCACTGTCTCTGGCACATTCGTAGTTGGTACCGTCTCTGGCACAATCGTAGTGGGTACCGTCTCTGGCACATTTGTAGTTGGTACCGTCTCTGGCACATTCGTAGTTGGTACCGTCTCTGGCACAATCGTAGTGGGTACCGTCTCCGGCACATTTGTAGTTGGTACCGTCTCTGGCACATTCGTAGTTGGTACCGTCTCTGGCACATTAGTAGTTGGAATGGTTTCAGGTACATTTGTAGTTGGTACTGTCTGGGGCTCGTTTGTGGTGGGCACTGTCTCTGGTACATTTGTGGTGGGAATTGTCTCTGGCGCATTTGTAGTGGGCACAGTCTCTGGTACATTTGTGGTTGTAACTGTCGCCGGTTCATTTGTGGTGGGAATTGTCTCTGGCACATTCGTAGTTGGTACCGTCTCTGGCACATTCGTAGTTGGTACCGTCTCTGGCACATTTGTGGTGGGAATTGTCTCTGGTTCGATCGTGGTGGGATCTGTTTCAGGTACATTAGTAGTTGGAATGGTTTCAGGGACAGCAGTAGTTGGTACTGTCTGGGGCTCGTTTGTGGTGGGCACTATCTCTGGTATATTTGTAGTTGGCACTGTTTCTGGAATATTTGTTGTTGGAACTGTCTCTGGTTCATTAGTTGTAGGGACCGTTTCGGGTAAATTTGTAGTTGGTACCGTTTCGGGTATATATGTTGTAGGTACCGTTTCGGGTATATATGTTGTAGGTACTGTTTCTGGGGCTATCGTGGTTGATATCGTCTCTGGTGCATTTGTGGTTGGAGCTCTCGGACTACATGTTTGTATGTGACCTGAGTTTACCTCTTTACATCCACGGCAAACGTAGCATTGTAGTGAATTAGCTGCAGAAAAAGAAAAGTCTTATTGGTCATCAGAATGAACGGATGGATGTGCGAAAATATACACGGTTTGAAAGTGGGCAAGCTAAGATTCGATTACCGACGTAAAATTTAAATTACATTAACATTCTGTATATTCCAGTGAAAGCGAAAAATATTATATGAATAAGCAACCACCTTTCTTTACTTTTATTATTAGTAGTAATAAGGTTTATAGCCGTAAAGGTTTCATCTTTCGTAATTAATTGTATCTACCTGCATGTCATTCAGTTAAGTAAAAAAAAGTAATAAAACAGGTTTTTAATGTTTGATTTTATAAAACAGTTTTACCATAACTTAAATATGACATGACATATATGGGTGTGTGGGTATTACCTATACACCTCTGCCTTCCCCTTCGGGGACCCTTGTGGGAAGGCGTGAGGATATATTACTATTATTATTACATATGTATATAGTTCTCATATGTTTAATATGCTATGTACGTACAGAGTTATAAGCAAAGATTAATTTGAATACAAGTAGACCAAACAAAAATGTGCTTTACACGAAAGTATTTGGTAGAGGCGAGATCCAACTCGCGAGCCATACAATCTTATTTTTTTTAAGCCTGTACTCTAGTATGATCTATTAGTTAAAAAAAACCTTTTTATGAAAAATATCAAACGTCTACATTACTGAAGTTTCTGCAATAAAAAAACTGACGCGTAAGCATATATCTATGAAGATACAGGTAAATTTCGATGAAAAAGGTTTGTAATTCTGTATTCTGTTTGTTTGGCATACTACTCTATCAGCCGATCCTGTAATGGACTCGGCGTGATGCTATGTAAGTGGATATTAATTACTTTATAATATCATCCTATTTAGTTGAGAGAGAAAGCAAAAGTGTGTGCAAGAAGACGCAGGGGAAGGCCACGCTCCAACTACCTGGATCAAATCGATCGGATGCTCAACATCCGATCGATTTGATCCAGGTAGTTGGATCGAGGTAGATGGATGAGATCGAGACGGAACGTTAAGAATACTCGAAAACGACGAGCATGTATGAAGAGACTGATGAATGTGGACGAAGCGAAAGAGGTATGTAAGTCTGGGGGAGAACTGGCGCTCTATACTCTCTGCCTACCCCGTTAGGGACTTGGCGTCATGAAATGTATGTAGGTATGTAGTTGAGATGCGAGTCTCTCTCTAAAACTGAGAGGACAATTAATTAAACTGTTACGCCGGTACCACCACCTATTTGACGCTCACTAGGTCACACTTAAAAAATATAACTCACATTGTCCATACAAATTGATGAATGATAAAATAAATATCCACGTTAATAATTTTTCACCGAACATTTTGTTTTTTGTGTTTTTCTTCCAGTATAACAATTAGGCGACCCGTCCGTGGCAGCTCGCCACTCACCGAAATGCCGATAAGGCATTTTGATAGTAATTTTATATGGAAAAATTATCTGTGGAAGAAGGAGATAATAGCGTAGTGGATATCGCACGGTGATATAGAAAGTGGTGCAATTAACCCTTTAACGCTCAAAAGATAATTTCTTAAATTTAGAATTTAAGAAATTATTAGAAAGAAAGAATTAGAATTTAGAAATTAAACTAAGAAATCAGGATAGCTTTTCTCATTAGCTCAGTAATACTTGCAATTCAAGGTAGGATATGCGTCCACTTTTGTTTAAAAATAGAACAAAGTGTAGCGCTAATACCGCCACATGCAGACTAAAGACTATCGCAGCCAAATGGCACTGCTTCTGGGTAGTTTTGTGTTCCTGCCCTGATTATGGTTCCTAAAACTCACTGTAGAACAAGCTGTAGCTAGTAGCAACTCCACCCAAAATAAAGTTGGCAACGTACGAGTGCCCCTAGAAAAACAACTTACGGGCAGGCTGTATGTTTGCCTCTTTTAATGTTGTTAGCTTATATAAGAAAAATCTCTTGTATAGGAAAAGATAAGTAAAAACCCGTGAGTGCCGTGCTAGACCCGTGGTGGCCGAGTGGTTCGAGCAGTTGCCTGCGACACAAAGATCGCAAGTTCGAATCTCGACTGTACCAATGAGTTCTTCTGAACTTAAGTGTGGTGATTAATCACAACACGAGTTTTACGGTGAAGGAAACCATCGAGAGGAAACCTGCATACGAATGAGAAGCAATTCAAAAGCGTATGAATAGTCGTGCTTGAGAAACGGGGATGGACTCGCTATTGTCACGTTGGCACATAAAATATATCTCTGGCGGAAAGTGGGTGTGTATCCACTAGCTATACCTCTGCCTACCCCTTCGGGGACCATTGTGGGAAGGCGTGAGGATATATGTTAAAAATCCTGTGAAGTTAGATTAATTGATAATTGTAAATTACTTTTAACAGAAGATAGCCATGTAAGGGTTAAGTGTGCCTTGGCATTGTATCTTAACTACATAAAACTCTCATGATTATTACGGTTTCTATGATGTATACGAAACACTACAGATAAACTGAATACCATTTTTTCTGTGATTAGGGACGATTACATGACATATAAACATACATATTTGTCCTACGTATATAAACATTGGATATATTATTGCATCGTCCTCACGCCTCCCTTAAGGGGTAGGCAGAGGTATATAGGTAAATACCCACACACCCACTTCCCGCCAGAGATATATGCCAACGTGACAGATGGTGAGTCCATCGCCGCTACTCAAGCACGACTATACATACGCCTTTGAATTGCTTCTCAGACGTATGCGGGTTTACTCTGTATGTTTTCCATATTAAAAAAAATAAGAAGCCAAATTTAGGATAGGTAATTAAGAGATAAAGTTTGGAAATCACTGCATTTATTTCAAGCCGGTGCAAATGCAATCAATCAAAGAACAAGATATGATAATTAATATAATATTTTACAAGTATGTTTCTGGTATCAGACGAGATCTTCCTTGCTATATTTGTCGTTTCAGAGATCCTTAAGGTACGGTAAGGTTAAGGTTAAGGTAAGGTAAGGTTAAGGTAAGGTAAAGTTAAGGTTAAGGTAAGGTACATTATCCAAGTACAAAACTAATGTAGTGTCGTGTTGGATAATGCAATTAGTGAGGATACTTATTACTCAATCACGTCAGAACGGCGGATAGGAATGTTGGTACTGTGATGTATTTCAGCAGTGAAAGGGATAGGTAGGTAGGTAGGTAGGTAGGTAGGTAGTTATAGATAGGTATAGGAGCGGGTGAATGATTTTGGGATCGGATTAGGAGAGTGTATGAGCTAATGAATTAGTGTGGTGAGTAGTGCATAGATAAATTAAATAATTTATTAAGCGGCGCGTACAGGTACTGAGATATATTATCAGGGTAGGCAGAGGTGTACGGGTAGGACCCACACACCCACTTTCCGCCAGAGATATATTTTAGGTGCTAACGCGACAGATAGCGAATCCATCGATTATACATACGCCTTTTGAATTGCTTCTCATATGTATGCAGGTTTCCTCCCGATGGTTTCCTTCACCGTAAAGCTCGTGGTGTGACTTATCTTACTTACTTAAGTTACTTACTTACTTAAGTTCAGAAAAACTCATTCGTACAGTCGGGATAGGAACTTTAGATCTTTGTGTCGCAGGCATCTACTCGAACCACTCGGCCAGCACGGCTCCATTATTACCAACACGTAATATGGACATGGTGTCCTATAAGCATATCATGTCACGTTAACAAATAAAAATATTTAACAATTATTCATACATCTGTGCCCGTTTATAGTCGTATGTATTATAGTCATCTTTGATTTTAATTTTAAAATATATCTCAGGCAGAAAGTCGGCGTATGGGTGTTACCTAGCTACTTCTGCCTACCCCTTCGGGGACACTTATGGGAAGGCGTGAGGATATATTATTATAGCAAAAGGTCTGAAATAAATAAAATATTTGTATAAATCACGCGTTCAAAATTTAAGCTATTTGTATTTACCTATATACTAATCTTATCTACCGGATGAAGAAATTGTGTTTTGATGACAGAATGGAAGTACTTATTTTTTATAATTAGTATTGACGAACGACATGTAAAAAGGCGCAACGGGAGTCCTCGTTGTTATAATTAAGTCCCAATTGCGGGCGCACTTGATGTCATATTTTGGGGTGATGCGCTAGAGTTATGTTTGCTGTAGGCAAATTAAGTAGTATCGTCTAAAGCCATGGGTATAGCAATAATACACTGAGATAAGTTCTCACAAATTGACCTAGTCCCAAACTAAGCAATGCTTGCGCTAAACTTCTTAACAATAGTAATACAAATACGCAAATATCCGAGGTTAAGGTTGAAACACTCGCGTTCATCACACAAATATCTATCCCCAGCGAGAATCAAACCAGTGACTTGAAGCTAAGCGGCCAGCAGCTCTGACCTCTAGACCCGATGACCGTTAAAGTTTTTTTGTTTGCGGAAACGGAAGCTAAGGAAAGCACATAACCTAACTCTATCCGCATAGCTTTGAGGCTGTGATTTCACGGTCGCTTAATCAATAACTGATCAGTAGCCTGTCAGAAGATAAAATTGTTATCGTACACAACCCGATAAAGTTTTGACATGATGATAAACCATCAGGATATCATTGACAAATATCTAATTCCCTGAAAATCGATTTTAAAGGAGATAAAACTGTAAAATAGTAGTTGGTTATTAAAGTAAATTGGTTAGCTACTTACTATTTGTTTTGAGATAACGAACAGTTGTTGTAAAGGACACTGTATACCTATATCCATAGCTGGAGTAATCATAGTAATATAAATGCGAAAGTTTGTGTTGATGATTGTTTCTCTAACACGCAAGAACTATAGAAGGAAATTAGACAGATCAAATTACGCATGCATAATATTTGCTCAATTAATACATGGCTGTGCTCCCCGTTGAGGTTTTCCTTGGACAGTCTGTACAGCATGGAGTTCTTCAACAAGGGTGTGAAAAGATTCCTTCAGATTGGCAGCGCGCGAGTAATAACCCTTCGTGTTGCAAGCATCCATAGGAATGTTTGCAACCAATGTGGTATAAAACAAATAAATACCAAAAAAAGTTTTTATTCCAGGAATAAAATATTCTACTGTCTATGGTAAAATATATGCCCATGTAAATATACCAGGCTTCTCGCTGATCACTGACCAGTAATCCAGAACCGAATTCCAGACCGAATTACCTAGTAAAAGTCAGGTAGGTATTAGGCGTTGCGTGTGTCTAACAGCTGCATGGAGTAAACGTGAGGTGATGATGAGATGTCCAGCTTAATTCCAGGCTAATGATGACACCTGGATAATAATAATAACCTTGAACTACACAGTTAATTGTTTTATAGCATCGCTGCTATCTTTAGAAATCTCACTTGAATCGTTTGCGGCCATGTAAGTACATGTTTTTAATTTCCATTACATCTTATGTTTGGTTAACATAAGTGTTTAGCGAGTGATAAGACTGACACACTCACTCTGGGTAATTACCGGCTATTACAATATGCTTTATGCGATTGAGTCATTCAGGTACTTTAAACGTGTTGATGTATTGACGTCAAGGAATAGTTTATCAAATATATCTTACTAATATGTATGTAAAGGCGAAAGTTTGA
>JACCPG010008122.1:0-75801 GCA_016069955.1 Drepana arcuata | reverse complement strand
CTCACTTATACTGTTTAGACTTGTAACATCCACCGTCTTTCATAAGGATCTCGTAGACCTGCTTGAGATATTCCAAATCTTGTGGGTGGTACATTTGTAAAATGTCCTTGCTCGTCATATCCTGAGGTAAAAAGCCCAGGTACGGCACAGCCTCCGGATCAATGTATTCGATTATCCCAGTAGCAGAGTGACGGATCACAAAAGGCACAGGCTTTGCCACGAGTTCATTGGGAACTTTGCAAAAAAATAATATAATTGAATTATTACTTGAGAGATATTGATATATCAATTTCATTATACTATGATAGAAGCGAAAGTGGTATGTAAGTCTAGAGAGAACTGGCGCTCTATACTCTCTGCCTACCCCGTTAGGGACTTGGCGTGATGATATGTATGTATGTATGTATGATAATAATAATACACACATACATATCATCATGCGTTCCCACAAGGGTACAACTTAAACACCTCTTATATATCATCACGCCTACCCCTTTAGGAACCCTTGTGGCTAGGCGTGATGATATATAAGATCTTGTTACACCTCTGCAAGTATTGATATATTTATTTATTACATCTATCTAGGTTATAGTTAATAGTTATACGAACCTCTTAATAAGGTTGTATAGGTCGGGTGTAACAATGGCTTATGTGAGAGATGCTGGCTTAGACAGTTTATTAATATTATTCTAAAGCTGATGTAAATTTTCATAATTACCCAACATACAATATTTATCATGTTTGATCTTTGGCAAAAATCTTATGTCAACAATATGTTTTATAGTTATACTTACATTTATAAGCAGGAAAAAATGCGTTGGCATGTAAAACCAGGTATGTCACGTTGCCATCTTCGTCGCTCACGTTTTTAAAACCAAGTTTCATGTGAAAGGGTATGTAGGAGATCGAGCGCGCCTTTATCCCGAAGCCGGTACACAACCCCCTGTACTTTCGGACCCGGCAGACCATTGTGGATATTGAGTCAATGGGGACCACAGCTAAAGTGAGAAATAAACATTAGCTACTAAATGGAACTAATCTAATATTAGTCTAATCGAATCTCGTGATAGGCTGCCACAAATCTCGTTCAGAGAAACAGAGTTACTGTCCAGCGTGGCGATGCTGCTTCTCTTGCTGCTCTTCTATCTTTTATCTTGCTATCTTCTTGGCACGTTGCCACGGGATACCGATTAAGATCAAATATTTCATCTAGTTATTCCACGGCTTCCTCAAAATTTTGCGAATTGCATTTAAAAAGTTATTTAGATTTCACTGTGAAATGTCTAATACATTTAAATTTAACTGAGTTAAGTTTATTTAGGCAAACAACAGTTGAATTTAAATTGGACAGTATAATTATAAAAGTATATTATTATTTTACGTCTTCTATTAAAACTCTCATATATGATACTGTCATAACATTTACGTAATGACACACAAGGGATAGAGGGGGCAAAAGTTTAACCGTTTTTGTTCACTTAAGGGTTGATTTAAAGCAGCCCATGACAATTCTTTAGGGACAAGCTATAGCAATATTGAATTGCAAAAAATATTAAAAACTACTTAAGATTTTCATTTATTTTCAAGAGTTATTTATTATCTGGGACACTGCTTAGGGATTAGGCAGCGTTTTTGATGACAGCTTTCATATAATATGTAGTGAGCGTTGTAGGAACACAATGGTATATGTAGCTAAATAATTTACCTTTATTTTGGTTACTGTTGAAATTTTTCGGGACGGCCAGACCGCTCGTGATTAGCGCCGAGAATATTTCTTCATCCTGTGAATTAAATGTGATTTAGTAGATAAGCTCACTCGGAATAATTATCTATACATATAAATAAAATGGGAGTGTCTGTTTGTAATATTGAAATAACTGCTCTTTACTACGTGCATACATACATACATATGGTACATACAACAAAAATTTTTTTTTTACAATTTTTGTCTGTTTGTTTGTTCCGGCTAATCTCTGAAACGACTGGACCGATTTTGACGGGACTTTCACTGGCCGATAGCTGATATAAAAAGGAGTAACTTAAGCTACTTTTATTTTAGAAACTATTTTTTTTTGTGCAAGTGATACTTCGGTATTGTAAACATAAATAGGCTGCGGTAACCGTTTTCTATCAGGTTAGTCGTATACTTGTATGCCACTCTTGTTGTGTAAAAAACCGCTTAAATTTAATTATAGACAAATAATAATGCTTAGTTAAATTATATGCTTACCCTTGGGTGTATGAACTCTATGAAGGATCTCCCGATCCACAAATCCTTCGGGTAGCCCAGGATAATTGTAACTCCGTTGGTCGAGTACATGACCACTCCATCGTTCATCGATACGACGCAAGAGAAACCATCCTGGAAACACCACTTTATCATACAATTATATTCAATGAGCTTACGCTAAACGACGAAACATGGGATCGTCAACAGTACTTGAAACAGGCGAACATGTATGAAGAGGCTGATGAACATAGATGTCCTACTATTCAACTCGATCTGGATCGCGAGACCCCGCGAGGGACTCTCGGCATAGTGATATGTATGATACATTTTGCCACAGTTAATAAAACCGTAGTGGCAAAGTCGTTCCAGTAGTTGGCTGCGACACAAAGATCGCAATTCAGAATCCCGGCTGTACCAAAAAGTTTTTATGAACTTAAGTACCTACAGTGAGTCTCACCACGAGAATTACGGTGAAGGAAAACATCGAAAGGAAAAAAGTTTGTATCTGAGAAGCAATTCAAAGGTGTATGTATGGTCGTGGTGGGTCATGTTGATTAACGGCGATGGACTCGCCATATGACACGTTGGCACCTAAAATATATTTCTGGTGGAAAGAGGGTGGTGTGGGCGCCCTTGTGGGAAGGCGTGATTATATAGTCGATAAAATATACAAAGCATGTACGATAAATTTATTTTTTAATGTTTTATTGTTACAGTAATCTAAACAAGGCTAAGAGCCTGTGATATAAAAAACAATCATGAATGATCTTACCGAGTGTGCGAGTGTATACGCGTGTGTGGGTGTGTGCGCGTGTGAATTGGGTGAATAAAATAATAATGTATGTTTTAAGGAATGCCGTGTAGTAAATTTATTTGTAGAGTCCATCCTTACCGTGGGTTTTGGATTGTTGCGGCTACTACCCAAATTTATAGAAGCGCTGGCCATCATCGAGCTACATGCTAAAATCTGAAAATAAAGAAATAATAAAGTAATACTGTAAGTATTTTGCTTATATTATTAAAATTGGTAAAAATAAACACCATACATAATAAAATTCGGTCGGCAAAGACTACAATTTAACACTGGAAAAAGTGTTAAATTGTAGTCTTTGACTGGCAAGGTCTTGTGTCTAAATTTACATGCCGCGCCCATGGGATGATGGTGACATGGGATTTTTTAAGGGGAGCATATTATTATTTTAGTCCGCTGCTTGCTATCTTTAATATACAGTAATATATCGGACATACATCTGCCTACCCGGTTGCGGACTCGGCGTGATGATATGTATGTATGTATATCGAACATTCTAATATGCCGCATCTAATTTGTTCAAACAGTAACGTGATGAATGGAAAATCTTGATGTCTGGTTTTCGCGACTGTGTGGTTTAAGTGCATCCCCTAGAACTCTGCTGTCGACGCCAGCGTGTACATGATTTCCAACATTAAAAGGTAGGCAGAGGAGAGGTTTGCCCACATACAAATGTACATAACAGAGCCATAGCGTATCATAGCGACAAATGGAGGCTCCGCCGCAGTTGCTCATGCACCTCACGATGTTTCCTACACCGCAAAGCTCGTGGTGTGATTCATCACTGCACTTAAGTACCTAAACCAATCGGCCTGATTTTAATGAAATTTTCTGTTTCTTCAGGTGGATTCGAGAATATTTTAGATTCTCAATTAGACCCGAAGTGGTGCATATTATATACTAGTACACAGTTTACACATACATACATGTACATAGTTTACTTATACTGTATAATTTAGAGATTTCAGATTTCAGAACAAAACATCCTATCTGCCATCTAGCTAATAATCTATCTCTGTGCCAAATTTCATTCACTTCCGTTCAAAATCAAAATCAAAATATTTTTATTTCACATAGGCCTAGGTGGGCACTTATAAAACGTCGAAAAAGGTGCACGGTTAGGGTTGGTCGCTTCTCCTCCAACTCCATGGTTACTCTTTTCAAATCATTAGGCATATACAATAACACAATATTTTTACGTTTCAGCAATAGTACCCAAGTATGGAGGTTCAGCCATTAGGGCCCGATTGAATTACAAAAATCCAAACTGTATTTTGAATATATGTACATACCGTCTCATCATCACTGTTCCTGTCAGAAACGGCAACATCCATGTTCTCCGGTCTGGTGTTAGCATCCAATTGCATTGGCGACGGAATCGGGGTAGCTGCAAAACAAATAGTTCGACGGAAGATAAAAAATACTGTTCACCATGCCATCGTCTGTTGCTCTAACATCTGAAAAACATTACTAAGCTTATATAGGTACATATATAAATAAATCAATCGGTAGTGCAGCAAAAACAAAAAATGGCGCAATTCATTGTTGAGATATCGTATATTTCTAAACGAATAATTTATATGAACAGTAAGTACTAAAGTAAAAAGATAGCAACGTAGCTACTGCGCGGGAGAAATCTTTTTTGAGTTTATTTCTTATTATTAAGATGCTATGGTGGATTTTAGAGCTCAGAACGTCAGTATCAAAGACTATATCTGAACGTACACGACGACATCCCAACGCGCCATGTAACTACGACACTACTACGACTACAAATTGTACACATTATAAAATATATCGGACATGTACATACCATGCAAGGTTTCCCCAAGGACAACAGATTTTCTCTCATACTTTACCTTTTCGATGCCTATAATTGCATGGCTACTAACCCCGAACTGAGCACCTAGGGATATAACAAGAGGGAATAAGAGACGCGTAGTTTCAATTACTTTGTCTGCCTGGCCTTCTGGAACGATAACAATAAAATTTAATATGTTCAGATCTTTCGAGTAGGTAGTAGCGCCCAAGTATATAAACATATAGTTTGAAGCACCCAAGCTGGTGATACCCTCAGGCATGACTTGTTACTAAAAGCGAAGTGTACATGATGGTGAGTACGAATTTGTTATAACGATATCGATGTCTGACAGCCCGCCATGCATATCATTCCGGCAATGAAAACGCTCGCGTCATTCTTGATAATTTGATTGGCGGATCTATTTAATTTCTATTGATCTATTAGCAGCTATAGAATAGTAAGATATTCATTAAATCCCAATATGTAAAGGCGATCTTGTTCAAAATTTTATATCTACTTTGGATGAATAACGTATTTGTTTGAACAAGTATTAATGCCATGTTTATAACAAACGATTTTAAGAAGAAATTTGATTCCCATTAAATGGTTAAAGTGGGCAAATCTTTAGAAGATACGTAATTGTTATCATCAATCATTATTGTGAAAAATCTCAAAAATCTCTCTATGCCCCGTTTTTTGAAACTTCTTTTAATGTTGCAATTTGGAACACGACGAATACGGAACAGAGGATTTTAAATAATTTACTTGGGGCCTAATGAATTTTTTGCCTAAGAGCCTTTGTTTACCTAGCTCACTACTCAAATAAACTCTACAGCTCAATAACATTAGTATATGTTATAGAGCATGCATTCGAGAAGAATTAGAGGAGTAGAAATGCAGCAGTATAAGAAACGAGCGGATCGCCCTCTTCCTACATGTGTGTTGGCTACGATCTTTCAATATGGTTGAGTTGACAAGGAATGAGAAAGCATAGTTCGCTATGGATAAATATACAATATAATGACATGGATATTGAGACTTAGCTGAAACAAAGATAAAAATATATATATATTTTTTAATATATAATAAAAACTACTTGTTACTGTAAAATAATATCATGTTAAATAAAATACTGAAGATACCTGTTTTATTTAGTTCAATATTCTTTGACGGTGTAAAATGGTTTGTTAGTCGAATCACGGGCTTTTCAGTGAGGGTAATCATCATGAAGCTTTTGGGACTTCATTCCAAATCTATATAAAAGTCGTGCCTTAGAAGACTACAGACTTTCCACCCTACACATCAGCACACAAATTCTTCATCTCTGACTACTCCCTCAGGTGTTCTTGCAGAAAGTATAAGAAAACTTGCTTTATCAATTCTAACTGAAGCTCTCAGGATAACAAATGGCAATCCAGAAATTCTCTGCCGCCCTTCAGTATCCCTTTACGACCAAAAATAACAAAGGACGAAGATGATCACACCCTGTAATATCTTCACAGTAAACACGTATTTTCCTGCTAAGCGCAATAGGGACGTTGCCATTAATTATAATTTCATGAAAACTAATGTTTGATCATTCATTGCAGTCATTGCAATATTTAAACATTACAAAAAGCTTTATACTTTTTATTAGATTTAATGCTTATAGCATAGCAAATCTAATCGGGTTTTGTTTAGAGGTTCACACCTTTCAGTGTTTACACAGCCAATTTTTAAACTAAGACCCATTTTTTTTATCAATGACGGAAAAATACTGTGAAAAAAAATTGACAACATCCCTATTACTTGAACCACGGAAAAAGATTCTTAGGCACAGGATTAAGGCAATATTTAAAGAAAAATAATATGAGAAATCATAAGAAATAGGCAAGAAGAGCGAAGCGTCCATTTAACGTTGAAATAATTCACATGGATAGATAGTTTTTAAACGATTTAGAGAGGCGTAAAGAAGCGTCACTCACCATTAATGACATTTTCTTCGGGTAAGCTTATAGCGGTGATAGCTGCTTCCGGTGGCACGCATTCCACCTCAACCTGCTCCTCACTTGTCAGCGGCTCAACCGAAGCCAATTTCTTCTTCTTCACATCCTTCTCTTTCTTTTGTTGCTGGCATTCTTTATTGCTAAGGAAAAATATCAACTAAAATGGCTGTACACAGGTACACAATACTCCATATTTTATACCCGCTTAAGCGGCACCTAAATAAGGCAGGGAAGATTTTCACAGGTGCGTGTATTACTGGTATAATTTACTTCAATAGTATAATTTTATTATCTATACATTTAAGTTATTTCACGATGTACAGATCTTAAAAAAATATTTTTGAGGAATCAAATTTTAAATAATTAATAATTTCAATAATGGCACCTGCGAAAAATATCCATAGATGCCTTATGTGGAATACCTCTGATACCATTCACTCAGGTGCCGTCAAGGCGGGTGCCCAATGTACTAATGCTTTTTATACTTAGGTACCTATATTAATCACAGCACGAGCGGCTTTATTGTGAAGGAAAACATTGTGAAGAACCCTGCATGCGTAAGAGAAGAAATTCAAAGACGTTTGTATAGTCGTGCTTGCTTGTATAGTCGTGATAGACTCGCCATTTGTCAAGTTGGTACGTAAATATATCTCCGGCGATGGGGGTCATTTAATCCTTATAAACACGGGATAAGATTATGTTGAGAGAATAGAAAGTAGAATGCACAAATAAGATAGCTGGGAATAACAGTATAGTGAAACGGAACTAACCTGCTGCCCGAGCTGGATGGCTGGCCGCCATAGCCACTGCTGCCGCTGGAGTGGCTTCCGGAGTGAGTGGACTTGGACCGGTGACTGGAAGGAAACATAAAATTGACCCTTGTGGTAAGGCATGAGGATATATATATATAACTAGCTGTCCCCCCGCCCAGCTTCGCCCGGGTGAAAAAGTAAAATTTCCTGAAACACGTCGCAGCGCCAAATCCAATTGTGATGTAAGCTATCCTATCTATTAAGTTGGATCAAACAGCACACGGTGTGCAAATTTGATTGAAATCGGTTAAGTAGTTTAGGAGGTCATCGCGGACAAACAACTTGACACGTAATTTATATTATTAAGATTAGCCAAGTGAGATTAAAGCTGATTATTGTATACTAGCTGTGTCCGCGACTTCGTCCGCGTGGAATTTAACTAAAAAATTATCGTTCAATTTCTTACAATGAAAGTAGCCTTAGTTACTCCTTATTACATGAGCTATCTGCCAGTGAAAGTCCAGTCAAAATCGGTCCAGCCGTTTTAGAGATTATTCGGAACAAACAGACAGACAGACAAAAAAAATTTGCTATTTGTACCTTGTATACATTCATATGCATTTAGTAAAAAGCGGTTATTTTACTTATTACAAACAGACACTTCAATAATATTTATTTGATGATGAGGAGATTATTGTTGGGGCGTGACTGCACCCGTGATTCAGTTAAGATACGAGACTCAGACTCGTAATATACGAGAATCTTATAGGAAAAGTAGGGCGCAAAAGATTATTAATCAAAGTATTTTTTCATACCAGTAAGAGTGGCCCACCTGTTGGGAAGCGGTTACCGTAGTCTATTTACGCTCACGATACCGATGCATCACTTGCCCGTTACCACTATGTTCGGATAGTTATACTGTTTTGGCAGCATAATGGGTCTAACCCCTCCCACGACCCCAAGGAACTCATTATTTGAAACCTTCATCGCACAGGAACACAACACAAAAACTCGTGTTATTTGGTTACGGACTTCTATAAGGTGGAGGTCCTGCCCCAACTCCAAATGCCCTACCTCTAATAGTTAAGAGTGACCTTTCTCCACTTAACAGAAGAACGCGGTGTAAAGACACTGCTCTCGGGTAGTATTTTGTTCCTACTATGGGTATGTATTCGTCTCCACTAGGAATGGACAAAAGAGGCAGTGCCCCGGGGCCTTCAAGCTCATTGGGCCCCTACGACTCTGACTTACTAACTATATATTGAACTAGTAAAAATTTCGCCCATATCCTGGCTGGAGGCCTAAGTCTCACTATTACCCGGTTAACACACCGGGCAACACACGCTTACAAGAGTGAACACAAAACACATCACGGAATATAAAAAAAACCATTCCAGGAATGCGACTATAACAATGACAACTAAGTTTATTTTTCTTTCATAAAAAGTAGAACTAGTAAAAGTAGGTATTTGGTTTTTAATTTTATTATGGCATCGAATGAAATACGATAAATCTGGAGTACGTCGAATTCGGAAAACGACGAATACGAAACAAACGATTTTAAATTGTTTAGTTGAGGCCCTAGTTTAATTTTTTTGCCCCAGGGCCTTTGGTTACCTAGCAACGCCACTCAATGGAGGAGCAAGTATAAAAGAGTAGGCTTGCCTTGAGCGCACGTGCCGCACGTGAGCTGTCAAAGAACAAACTTTTCAAAGGGGTCCACCAGTTCCAGGGACACAAAGTTACGAAGAAATCTCAAAAGCGTCATATTGTACTAAAAAAAATCTTGCGTTGACTGACGACAAAGCGGTATTCGAGGAGGCCCGACAAAGAAGAAAGAATAAAACATAATTTTTACTGAAAAGGTCTTTTTAAACGGAAACGTTACATCCAAAGAGTAACAGAGGTGGAAGACATTGGCGTTCACATGGATCAAACATTTAATTTCGTTAGACATATCAATATAATAACATCCAAAGCATATACAATGCTAGGTTTTATTTTGAGGACATGTAAAATTTAAATCGAGTTCCACCTTATTGTTACTCATCGTCATCATCATCATCATATCATCACGCCGAGTCCCTAACAGGGTAGGCAGAGAGTATAGAGCGCCAGTTCTCTCTAGACTTACATACCTTTTTCGCTTCGTCTACATTCATCAGTCTTTTCATACATGCTCGTCGGTCGATTTGATCTAGGTAGTTGGAATGTGGTCTTCCTCTGCCTCTTCTTGCACACACTTTTGCTTTGTATATCTGTTTCGTCAATATTTCTACACTCATCCTTTCGATATGTCCAAGCCAACGTAACATGCCTTTCTTCATCTTTACAATCACGCCCTCATTCACGTTAGTTGATTTGCGAATCTCTTCATTGCGGATTCGATCTAAGATCGTTACTCCGCGCATTTTTCGAAGGGATCGCATCTCAACTGCATTTAATCTATTTTCATACTTCTTCAGACATACTCAGGATTCGCTGTCATACAATGAGGTAGGTACCAATATCGCGTTGTGGACAGCAACTCGAGCATTCTTGCTCAAACTTTTACTGCCCATCAACGCCGACATGGCTCCATTCACCTTATTCCCTGCAGTTATCCTTCTTTTAATATCTTTTTCATACTTTCCATCTCGTATGAACATGCTTCCTAGATATACAAATTCATTCACTTGCCCTAGAATTTGCCCATTTACCAATATAGCACACTTGGTCACTTGTTCATCTCTTTCGAATACCAGAACCTCTTGCCAGCGTTTAGGCGCAGCCCCTTCTTTTCACATTCTTCTTTCATTATGGTAACTAGTGACTGCAGTTCGCCCTCTGATGACGCCAGTAAAACCTCGTCATCGGCGTATAAAAGCCAGTTGACCACTAAGTTTCCCATTTTCACTCTACCTCCGTTCGTTTTTAACGCTCTCAGACAGCTATCTAGATATATAATGAACAGCCAAGCAGACATGATATACCCTTATTTGACCCCCGTCTTCACATCAACCCAGGGTGGCATTTCACCGTTAACCCTAACACACGCCCTGTTATCACTATAGAGTGATTTCACGACATGCAGTAGGGAACTGCTCACTCCATACCCAGGCAACACGTCCCAGCGTTCCTTTCGTACGACTCTATCAAATGTATTTGTCCTATCCATCATCAAATGCGCTTCGACAGTCTGGAATCCGCTGTACAAGATACATATTGACAGTATAAAACATACATACATATTTATCATCACGCCAAGTCCCTATCGGGGTAGGCAGAGAGTATAGAGCTATTTGATCCAGGTAGTTGGAACGTGGCCTTCCTCTGCCTCTTCTTGCACACACTTTTGCTTTGTATAGCTGTTTCGTCAATCTTTCTTCACTCATCCTTTCTATGTGTCCAAACCAAAGTAACATGCCTTTCTTCATCTTAACAATCACGCCCTCATTCACGCCAGTTGATTTGCGAATCTCTTCATTGCGGATTCGATCTAATATCGTTACGCCGCACATTTTTCGAAGAGATCGCATCTCGACTTCATTCAAGCTATTTTCATACTTCCTCTGACATACCCAGGATTCGCTGCCATACAATAAGGTAGGTACCAATATCGCGTTGTGGTCAGCAACTCGAGCATTTTTTCTCAGACTTTTACTGCCCATCAACGCCGACATGGCTCCATTCACCTTATTTCCGGCAGTTATCCTTCTTTCAATATGTTTTTCATACTTTCCATCTCGTGTAAACATGCTTCCAAGATATACAAATTCATTCACTTGCTCTAGAATTTGCCCATTTACCGATATAGCACTACCGGTCACTTGTTCATCTCTTTCGAATTCCAGAACCTTAGTATTGCCAGCGTTTAGGCGCAGCCCCTTCTTTTCACATTCTACTTTCATTATGGTAACTAGTGACTTCAGTTCGCCCTCTGATGACGTCAGTAAAACCGCGTCATCGGCGTATAAAAGCCGGTTGACCACTAAGTTTCCCATTTTCACTCCACATCCGTTCGTTCTTAGTGCTCTCAGACAGTTATCTAGATATATAATGAACAGCCAGGCAGACATGATACACCCTTGTTTGACCCCCGACTTCACATCAAACCAGGATGACATCTCACCGTTAACCCTAACGCACGCCTCGCTATCACTATAGAGTGATTTCACGGCATGCAGGGAACTGCTCACTCCATATCCAGGCAGCACGTTCCAGAGTTCCATTCGTACGACTCTATCAAATGCCTTCTCTAAGTCGACGAAAGCGCAGAAAACCCTTTGGTTAATATCCAAAAACTTTTCCGCGATTCCGCGAAGCGAGAAGGTTTGATCCATACATCCTCTTCCTGGTCTAAATCCACCTTGGGATTCCCAGAGAAACCTTTCGGATCGCTCTTGCATTCTTATCGTCAGGATCTTCGTATAAAACGTATGCAAAATAAGTTCATTAAACATACAAGCTTTAGATATGGTTCCTTCAAGGGTGTCTTCGGTTTGAAGCCTCTTGTAGGCGGCGTCGCCAGAGAGATCAGATGTTCTTATATACACTTATAGGATATATAGAAAGATAACTGCCGGTAAAAAAGTCTAAGCAAGAATGCTCAAGTTGCTGTCCACAACGCAGTATTGGTGCCTACTTTATTGCGTGTTAGCGAGTCCTGGCTGTGTCAGAACAAGTATGAAAATTGCTTAAACGCATTTGAGATGCGATCTCTGTGTGAAAAATGTGCGGAGTAACGATCCTATATCGAGTCCGTAATGAAGAGATTCACAAATCAACTGGCGTGAATTAGGGTGTGATTGTGAAGATGAAGAAGGGCATGTTACGCTGGTTTGGACATATAGAAAGGATGAGTGAAGAAGGATTGACGAAATAGATATATAAAGCAAAAGTGTGTGTAAGAAGACGCAGAGGAAGACCACGTTCAAACTACCTAGATCAAATCGATCGGACGCTTGAGTACGGGAACGTCAATAGGTAGTACTCGAAACCGACGAGCATATATAGACTGATGAATGTGGACAAAGCGAAAGAGGTATGTAAGTCTAGAGAGAACTGGCGCTAGGCCTACTCTCTGCCTACCCCGTTAGGCACTCTTCTGTAAACTTTCTGATGTTTGCCTGAAAGATTGCCTGCGATTTATTACTATTGTATGTTGCCCAATAAAAAAAGAAAAAATGTCCTTAAAACTTGAGCAATATTTATGACGAACACAAACAAGTTGTGAAACTTGAAGAAACTTGATACAGCTTCAGTTAGCAAATGTTGGGAAAATAAGTGAGTTAATTAAACCATTTTAATTTTTTAATTAAGTCACATTTCTTTCCAACTTCCAACGGGTACTTTGTTACGCTTCCCCAGCCGCGTGCTTGGGGAGGAGTTGGACGCGTGAGAGCTCTGCAACGTGCCCTAGTAACTCATTATATTAGGAACTCGCGGTCCGACCCGGCTTCGCACGGGTGGACGTAAGATTTTGTTTACAAAAGAATATATAGCCTTTGTCACTCAGGGTGAATGTAGCTAGCCAATGATGAAGGATTTTTTCAAATCGGACCAGTAGTTTCGGAGCTTATTCAATACAAACATACTTACATATAAATCTTTCCTCTTTATAATATTAGTATAGACGAAAATACTATATACATTGATACATATAACCGTGACGAATCCCTCGAGGCGGGCAGAGAGTATAGACCTATTATATAGACCTAGTATATACTATATAAAACATACTAATATTATAGTCGTACTTGGATATCGGCGATGAACTTGCTACTTTCACGTTGCCACATAAATTTATCTTCGGCGAAAAGTGGCTGTGTGGGTGCTACCTACAGGGGGAGTCTTTCTTTCTTTTGGTACTCACCTCCTCCTAGACTGGCTGTTACTGCAACTGTTCGAATATGCCGAATCCGATATCTTAGCATGTTTTTCTGTATCGTCGAGATGCTCCATTTCAATGTATTTCTTCAGTTCTGTAAATAAAAGTTACATAAGCAAATCTTCTCAATACGTATATATATAAATTTGGCGTCACGTTGTTTGTCCGCGATGGAGTCCTAAACTACTTAACCGATTATAATCAAATTTGTACACCGTGTGCAGTTTGATCCAATATGAAAGATAGGATAGTGACAATTATATCTGTTAGCTCTAAGCGATCCTAGCACATAGCGATATATGTTGACTGGATTGAGTAAGTATTATAGTAGGTAACAGAAACCTTAGCAATGCGTGGCTGGGTCGGCTAGTATATTGATACCTTAGTTTTGATCATGGATATGTACCTAAAGCAAAATCTTTTTAGGCCTTTTACGAAAGTTACGCGGATGGAGAAGTTTATATAGGGAACGATTGCAGAAATTTAATTAACTAAAGGCACTTTATAGGCATACTAACATGTATTATACAAATATTAATATGTGTTTATAGCTATTATTTATTATATTTCGATCTCTTTTCTCTTTAATAACGTTCAACCTTTTTTAATGAATATCTGCCAAATTTCGACTACTAGCCAGTTTTTAACTGACTATGGCAATACAGAGGGGAGGGTTGTTTATTTCATTGTGCAAAAACTGTTTGTGTAGCTTGTACCTACCAACTACGGGAAATATGCATAGGCACAGCTTAGTTTGAGCAGTGACAGGTGTTTAGATACACACATCAAGACAAATATACAAAAACAAGTAAGTACCATCGCAATGCCCTCGAAAATATCGATTATTGCTAAGCAAAGGTCCCCGAAGGGGTAGGCAGAGGTAAGTAGGAAGGCATAAAATTATATACGACTTCCTTTCGTGATGCATAAAAAATACACTTTTAGGAATAGTTACTGAACTATTATTAACGGCACTTCAAAACTTGAAACATTATACATTGCCTCTTTATAATATTATTTATTACTTGGATACTAATCTTTAGGTCATCACGCCGTCGCTCGTCTTAGGCAGAGAGAGTAGAGTCAGTTCTATCTAGACTTACAAACCCATCATCACATCTATGTTTGCCACATTAGTGTTCTTGATACTTGATAATTATTTTGTTGCGGAGTCATTTTCAAAGAGGTTTATCTCGTAAGGTTATTGAAATTAAATGTAAGCTTTATGCATCACAAGTATTTAATCGTTCACAATTAGATACTTGTAAAACTTATTTTGAGGATCAATACCATTTTCATAAAAATACCTTCGCAAATAATGCATAGTTGACTACGATTAAAATCATCATATCTATCATATCCTCACGTCTTCCCACAAGGGTCTTGCTTCTCAGACGTATGCAGGTTTCCTCTCGATGTTTTCCTTCACATTAAAGCTGTGACTAATTACTATAGGTACTTAAGTTCAGAAAAACTAATCGGTACAGTCGGGGTTCGAGCTTGCGATCTTTGTGTCACATGCACCCACTCGGCAACCACGGCTCTTATTATATCTTATTATATACTAGCTGTGCCCGCGACTTCGCCGGCGTGGCTTTTTTATCTTTCGTAATTTTTTTTTTTAATAAAAAGTATCCTATGTTATTTCTAATACCTCCAAGAATATGTGTACAACGTTTTATGATGATCGGCTAAGTAGTTTTTACGTGAAAGTGTAACAAACAAACTTACATTCACATTTATAATATTATTAAGGATTTACTAAGATTTAAACGTTCATCGTTAACTAGAATAAATACTAAATGTTATGAGGTGGACAGGGCGGGCGTATCAATTTTTAAACGAACCTTCTTTTTTTGGAGAATATTAGTTTTTGTATGTTTCACACCTTTTGTTCGGGTCGTAATACTATGTACAATATACTTAAATTAATTTTTATAAATAAAACCAGCGCCCTTTAAAACAGATATTTTTTTTAGGTGCCTTCCATATTGTTGAACGGCATTGACCACTAGAATACAGTACACTATAAAAAACAATCCAAATCCAATATGACCGCCGACCAAAAAATAAATATAATACATATTTTTCAAAACTCGGGAAAGATACGGGATTAAATTAAAAACCTTGACTAGTAGAATACTGAAATTATGGCCAAATCGAAGTGGTAAAATATTATAGTTGGGCGCGTGAAATTTCTATCAATAATCAACCTCATATTTTACCTATTTAGTTTGCTAAGCCAACGATTTTTTGTTTAGTCCGGTCAATGCCATGAATTGCTGAGGAGTGGCGACATGACTTAGTTCATTATTCTCAAGTAAAAATTATAATATAATATTTTAATTTGGGTGTGTATGATTTTTTTCTCTGCACCTGCCAAAATGAAGACCCGACCCAGATTCGCACGGGTGCGGGTCGTTATTAAAAAGTAAAATGGTTACTGTGGGTTATCCTTCCGAGACAAACATACCATCGCGGACTTTTTTATCTATCTTTTTAAGATATATAATTCGACATACGTTTTTAAGCGCAATTTAATTTTTAAAAATATGTCTGTTACGACGTCACATTATACAAATCTTTGAATTTTGCGTCTTTTCTGTAATACTATACTATTCTCTATAATATTCTCTAATACTCTCTATTGCCGAAAACTGCACTTATATCCGTTGAATAATAAAAAATCTTAATAAACCAATAAGATATGTTGTTTTATACTTTTTCATACTACTACCTGGAGCAGAGGCCTATTAAGCTTCTACGATTAAGCTACTACGACCTATTAAGATTATTTAAAAAAATCCGAAATCCATAATATTATTTTAATGCAATAAAAATGCCGTAATTACAAAATGTGTTCGATTAAAGGACTAGTATCCACGCTATGATAGAAATATAAGGTTCGGTTCTTTGTGTGCAAATAACTAAGCACATGGCAACAAGACTTAGTGACTAAATATTATTAAAAAATAGTACCACATTTGTTATGTTTGTGTGCTTATTAACCTGGTATGTATTTGTAGTTTGTAACCAGATATAACTTTAACTATATATTTATACACGTATATGCATTATTTGTCACCACGAATGAAAAGTATCTGAACGACTGGTATCCATGTCAAGGATAGATCAAAGCCAATAAAAGAAACTTATTTTACATTGTTATAAGCTTCATACTTAAACGGACAGCTTTTTTGGCGGTGAATAAAATTGCTATTCTCTGTAGTAATAGACAAAATTTTACAAGTATTACGTCTTGAACTTTATGTAGTATTCCAATGTACGCTTTTATTTTATATTTAGGTATTTAAACATTTTATGAAACTTGTATTGTATTGACTATGTATTTATTGATCTATATATTTTGACTATGTCATAAATTTAATGTTATGAATGTTATAGATACGTTGATTATTATTGTAATAATCTATTACAGCGTTAGAAACTTTGCAAGTCGGTGGCGCTATATTGTATCTATGGCGGCATTTATTATTCTCTCTTTGGTTTCTGTTCTGACAGATTAGGATTAACGTTGATTTTGTTTTGTTGTAGAAAATAAATAAAATAATAGGTATCCTATCTAGATTAATTTATAAGTAAATTTAAATGTATTTTTTTATGTTTTTAAAGTATAAAATTTTATATATGAAGTTACAACATTTAATATCAATGAAGTGATGTGATGTAAACACGGCTTTCTAGTTGACCTTTTATCATAGGTACATACATATGGCACAAACTAGAGATTCGACACTTTATTGTCTTATGTTTATGTAAAATGCTAATAAAAGAAATTTTCCACCAGTCTTATCCACAAAATGCACTGCTCGGGCAATTTAAAGATTGAGTTATAGACAGCAATAACAAATAAATAAGGAAAAAACCCATACATTCGCTTTGAAAAACAACAACATTTTCAAAGTACTTATCTTGAAACTTACCAATTTCTCTAAATCCATCAGCAAACTATTAAACTTTTTATTAATTTAGTCAACTCAGTTATTAAATACTCTTTATTCAAGGAAATTTCATACAAATTAAATCAACTTCTGAAACGACTTGTTTTCATGAAATCGCACGTTCAATTAACTCGTTCGTCCCGAACCAAGTGCGCCGTTTAATATTGCCTACCATTTGCCTCAGAAACCTCTGCAGTTGTATAGGTTAGGTCTAGTGAGGCAAATAAAAGTATAAAGTATGTCGATAATAATATCGATTATAATTATAAATTAATAATGATATTCGGCAACGCGCGTGTGCACGGCTGTTTGCTACCCATTGGTATAAATAATTAGCCAACAAGTTTAATCATGTTAATTCTTAATTATGATTTTAATATTATATTATGCATACAATATTGATAGTTCGGATCAAAATGGTTAATATTAAGATTTTAAATTCGGACACTAAGAAAGTGACAATGAAGAAACAACAGTATATTTTCTTTTTCGTTTTTACAAGGAACATTATTTATTTTTTTCTGACACAGAAGGTTTCCTTTCGATATTTTCCTTCACCACTAAGCTAAATACGTTTTTTATTTCATTTTTATTAAGGTAACATTATATTAACATTATATTGTTACACATTACGTTTCGATAAGATAAATGCGATAAAACATTTACCTAGAAGGCATGCCGACAGTATGCTACAACACTATCGGTCGGTTCACGCTCATCAACACGTGAGCAGGGATAAGGAACGAGACGACGACGACATTCTCCGCTACAACGTTTTTATTTCTGTCACGTGGCCGACGAAAGAGACAACAAATGTCGCGTTGCTGTGGCCTGTGCGTGACTGTTTGTTCTAAACTGAAGCCTTTGTACTGTTAATTACAGTCTGTATTTCTGTAATAATTAATATGTAGGTGCAGTGTATCGCAGCATCGTTCGGATTTATGTATGTTAGTGTTTATGAATACTGCTCACTCACGGTTTGTACGTATAATATAGCAAATTGGTTCACAGAATAAAATGTTCTGTTTTGATAGTTATCTTGCCTGGATTCCTTTAGTTTAAGTACTAGATTTATCGAATAACATTAATGTATACAGTGAGGTTTTAATGTATACATATATATGAAACCTTTGTGCTGACTTACATGACATATTTGAATATGTGTCAGTTCATCTATTAAGGTTATTGTTTTTTTTTCGTTAGAATATAAATGTATACATAATGTAAAATAGTAATAATTGTAAAGCACGGACATTTAATTGTTGATTTTCTGTTTTAGATAAGTAAGTAGTTAGTATTAGTTTATATTTGTTATGTTATGTAAGACTTATTTAAAAATAAATAATAATTTTCTGCTTTAGCATAAATCACATTGTGTCTTTTGCTTAAACATAAAAGATCTTATATATATCCTCTCGCCTTCCCATATAAGGGTTCCCGAAGGGGTAGGCAGAGTTGTATAGGTACCCACACACCCACTTTCCGCCAGATGTATATTTTAGGTGCCAACGTGACAGATGGCGAGTCCATCGCCGTTACTCAAACACGACTAAATTGATGTAGATTTCGACACAGCTACGATATTAGTCTCAATTAGGTAATTTCAATTCCAAAACCTACTTCTTAGCGATATCGTAAATAGAAAATTAAGGATTTCCCTAGAGTGGAGCGTGGAGTACTTCAAGAAGGAGGTAACATGATTTCCTTTAGTGCTGGCAAGGCGCGAAAATATAACCATGGTGGTAGCCGCGGATCAAACAGCCTTATATGCAATTAGCTGCCGTATTTTATATAATACATATTAAAAAGCCGTGTACTAATATAAAATAGGACTTTTCCACGTCAGAACGGATGAACGGAATTGGATGAAATTTGACTCTGGGATAGATTATTAGCTGGTTTAACACAGGATTTTATCTCCATCAAATTTTACGTGGGTAAAACCGCGAGGGACATCTAGTGTCCTATCGTATCGCTTATCTTATTGAGTTAGGTTAGGTTAGGTTAGTAACCTACTGGGCGGGGGATGAGCTAGAACCCCTAGGAGTGACCCCAAGGGGTCCTCCTACAAGGGTGCTAGCCCATCACCTACTTTGTTCACTTTTTCCGAGTGAGCAATTTGGCGTTGGTCTTGGGAGTAGCGCAGGTCGCGTAGATCCCCAAGGCAAGTCCGGAGCACTATCCTGCTAGAGGTTGCCGCCTGCTATTGGTCTGGTTCCTTCAGAAACAGACGTAACTGAAAGCTCCGGGCGCTCTCCACATTCCCACCTTCCCAATTCCCATTCCTTTCCCTATTCCGAGGTGGGGTTGCTTCGGCGACCTCCGCCTCAGCGGAGGCGGGCTGCAGTGATAAGGGCTGGGTTTCGGCCTGGCCCGAGATCTCTGAGCCCTATCGGTAGACTGTGGGGAAACGGGCTGGAGGCTTCGGTCACAGGCTCGTAGCGGCGGAAACGAGTCCTCTGCTGCGGCCCCGCGGTCTACGACGTCGCAACCTGGAAACAGGCGAGGCGGCGTGCAGGCGGCTCGGACACTCGGTGCAAGCTGGTCTGCGGGGGAGTGGAGGGCTGCGGGGTAGCAGGCTGGAGGCTCCGGCCCGGCCCGTGGTAGTGAGGCTTGAGTGCCTCGCTCCACACCCTGCGGCTCTGTAGGCGCGGCGGGGGTGGAGTACTCCCGTCGTTGCCGTGGAGACGTGGCGGCCAGGAGACTGGTCCGTCGCGGACTGCCTCCAGGCGGCGAGCTCGGGGGGGCTCGTCGCCATTACACGCACGGAGGCTGGAGAGGAGGCCTTCGGGCCGAGGGGTGGGCCCTTACTCGCCCCCGAGGAGAGGCCACCTTCGATGGTGGCCCGCCGCCCGGTGGTCCTATGTAGAGTGCGAGAGCGATCCAGCGACCACCGACTCAGCGGCCTTGAAGACTGTTGGGCCTTGCCCCGTGGGTTTTTAGTCAGTTAGAGTCTGACACTCGTCGGGGGCGTGACTCGGCGTCGGGGGTCCTATGCAGGATTTTCCCACGATAAAAAAAAAAAAGGTTAGTAACCTACTGTTATTGATACCTACTGCATGTTATTGTTTGTGTCCGAGTTTCGCACTAAGCTCAAGTGGTTAACAGTCCGCCTTCGTCGGAATACTCATATTCTTTCCTTACTCTTTGCTATTCTTTTTTCTCCTTCTTCCCCTTCTTATCTTAAAGATCGTTTCGGGTTCCTTTATGAGTCTCATTCCCGACTGTTGAGATCATCGGAAAACTTAAAGCTGAGGACACCGATCCACACGACACGCTATATGGACCAATCCTTCGCCGTTCAAGCAGTGCGCCTGTGGAACGCGCTGCCATTGACCATAAGGCAAGCAAAGTCATCTCATTCCTTTAAACTACTTGTGAAGGAACATTACCTAAATTCTCTGCAATAATTATAAATAAATATATTTGGATCGACATGTATATATATATATATTATATATATATAAATTTTATGTATTTAATTTCTTTTAATAAGATCCCGTACACCTCCAACTACCAAATTAATTATCTAGATATTAATGTATTCCATCCAATGGTTGTCTGGAAGAGATCGCCGAGTGCGATAAGACCGCCAATTGTACTTTTTGCCTATGATGTACTATCTAAATTAAATATAGTGTACAATAAAGCATATAAATAAATAAATAATAAAGCATATAAATAAAATAAATAATGCTGTGCATGCGTTTCATAAGATGTCATTCTGCCAATTGGAACAAAGTCTTTTGAGAGGCCATGTTCGTTTGCCTGCATTTAGTGACGTAAATAATAATAATGATAACTACATAACAGCTATTTCTACGTAATCACTCAGCAACGTAGGTGTGTTAAATGTCCGCGTTGTTCTGAAGGTTGTACTGGCATAGAAACCATTACAGGTGGAAACGAGGGTGATTGATTCCGGAACAATAGTGCAGGGGTCTGTTACGTACTCGTTGATTATGCACTTTGCTGACGTAACTCATCATAATAACAGTAGCTGAAAACGGAACTAGTTACTATTGCTGATTAGTATTACCTACTGCCTGATAAATAGTTGAGTAACCGCTTACCATCCCATCAGGCGGGCAGCATGATTGTTTGCCACCTGAGTGATTTAAAAAAAAGTGCTTAGGTATTTGAGATATTCATATAGAGTTTTTTCTGACTGTATTCTTAGATGTATACGATGTAGATATATCGAAAGCCGTAGTGGTCGATTTTCCCGAGCAGTTGCCTGCGTCACAAAGATCGCAAGTTCGGATGCCAAACTGTACCAATGTTTTTCTGAACTCAAGTACAGTGAAGGAAAACATCGAGCGGAAACCTGCATATGGCTGAGAAGCAAAAAAATTCAAAGGCGAATGTATAGTCATGATGGGCTCAACTGGCCATCAGTATATCTATATCACTGTGGGAAAGTGGGTGGGTATTTATTTATTTTATTAATTATGGGAAGGCGTTAAGATATATACATATACTAGCAGACCCGGCCACGAGTTGCTGTGGCTAAGGTTTTTGTTATATTACATAAATACTTACTTAATCCAGCCAACAGATATCACCATCTGTTAGAACCGTTTGGAGCTAGCAGATAAGTGTGACTGTCAAATAATAGACAAATAATTTGCAATAAAATAGTATTGCGACTATAAATTGAGATGTAAAAGTAGTTTAGGAGTCCATCGCGGACAAACAACGTGACGCGTAATTTATATATATTAAGAGATATATACGTATATGTTAATATGAGAATACGTATGTACATAGTATATCCTCACGCCTTCCCACAGGGGTCCCTGAAGCAGTAGGCAGAGATATATAGGTTGTAATCACACACCTACTTTCCGCCGGAGATATATTTCAATGTGACAGATGGCGAGTCCATCGCCGTTGATCAAGCACGATTATAGAGACGCCTTTGAATTTCTTCTCAGACGTATGCATGTTTCCTCTAGATGTTTTCCTTCACCGTAAAACTCGTGTTGTGACTAATTACTGTACTTTAGTTCAGAAAAACTCAGTGGGAGGTACAGGAATTGAACTTGCAATCTTTGTATTGCAAGCAGCTACTCGACCACCACGGCTGTTTAATATAATAACCACATATACATGTGTGTGTGTAAGCTCAGTTATCATCGCATCAAGAGGAAACCTGTAACTTTTGAGAAGAAGTTCAATGGCGTAATGTATAGTTGTATTTGAGTAACCTAAACCTAGCACCTAAAATATTTATTTGATAGATAGTGGGTGTGTGGTTCTACGTACACAATCTCTCTCTGCCTATACTTTCGGGTACTCATATCGAAAGGCGTGAGGGTATATTATTATGCTATTTCAAGCAGTCCAAACGCCCATTATTTAGAAAGCTAAAGCCTAATTTGCGAGATTATTGTAGTTACCTATACTTACTTATACGAGCTACGAGATCTGGCATTGGATAAGAAGCGACACTCCGGCTTATATTTGCAGACAAAAAGCTTACATACATACATATAAGTGTGTTGGTATTTAACGCCTTTTATTATGGGTATTACCTATACACCTCTGCCTACCCCTTCGGGGACCCTTGTGGGAAGGCGTGAGGATATATTATTATTTTATTTAACGGCGACGGACTCGCTATCTGTCACGATGGCACTTTATAATATATCTCTGGCGGAAAGTGGGTGTATGGGTATTACCTATACACCTCTGCCTACCCCTTCGGGGACCTTCGTGGAAAGGCGTGAGGTATTTAATTTCTCCGAAGGGGTTATGTAGCACGATAATAGTGATTTCCTTCACCGTCAAGCTCGTGGTGCGATTAGTCCATTGTATTAAGATTAGTACCCTGCAATCCTACCCGAATCGGCAATAATTAACGCTCAGGCTGTGGAATGAGCTCCCCGTTGAGGTTTTCCCTGGAGAGTACAGCATGGAGTTCTTCAAGAAGGGTGTGAAAAGATTCCTGCAGGGTCGGCAACGCGCGAGTGATACCCCTGGTGTTGCAAGCGTCCATAAGCGGCGGTAACCGCTCACCATCAGGCGGACCGCATGCTTGTTAGCCACCCATGTGGTATAAAAAAAGAACAAAATTACAAGGCAATTTTTTACTCTTTATATTGTATATATATATATATATATATATATATATATATATATATATATATATATATATAGTTGCATAAATTTCTCTACGTAAAACCTGGCCAATCTCGTAAAATTTATCCGAATGGAAACCTTTTTATACCAATAAGGTAGTTTTGCTAAAGATTTTAAAAGATAGAGTTTTGCAGAGCTTCAACCACCATTCAACAAGATTTACTGGCCACAAGGCCTCAAACTAAAAGTCATCCTGTTGGTTCAGCATCCGGTCGGTGTCTTTGTTAGGTATCAAATATTTTGTAACATAAACCGACGAGCATGTATGAAGAGACTGATGAATATGGACGAAGCGAAAGAGGTATGTAAGTCTAGAGAACTGGCGCTCTATACTCTCTGCCTGCCTACCCTGTTAGGAACTCGGCGTGATGATGATATTGATTATTTGACGCGATTAATATAAGTATAAAATCACGCCAAAATTATAATATAATAAATAATATATCCTCACGCCTTCCCACAAGGGTCCCCGAAGGGGTAGGCAGAGGTGTATAGGTGCCAACGTGACAGATGGCGAGTCCATCGCCGTTACTCAAGCACGACTATACATACATACGCCTTTGAATTTCTTCTCAGACGTATGCAGGTTTCCTCTCGATGTTTTCCTTCACCGTAAAGCTCGTGGTGTGACTAATCACTGTACTTAAGTTCAGAAAAAACTCATTGGTACAGTCGGGATTCGAACTTGCGACCTTTGCGTCGCAGGCAACTGCTCGAACCACACGGCCAAAATTAACTGTTGGCAAAATTTGTTGTAAAAAAAACATTTATTTATCGTTAATTTATTTATTTCATACCATATGTCAATCATAATGAACATCGACTTACGTCAATACATTAAATTAATAAGGACCCCGTAATTCGACGAGAATGCAGTATTAAATGCATGCAAAGCCCAAAAGAGGTTCGCACAGATACAATGCCGGATTGAGAGGTCTAGAGGCCTCGGGGCCACTAAGGAGTTGAGGCCCCCTGGCCACAAATTATATTCCAAATAAAATGGATAATATTTTCAGTCGAGTTTTCCAATAACTAATTTGTTTATTTATTTAAAAAATGTTCAAAAAAAGGTTTTCCAATAATTACCTTATTGTAGTGAACATGTTTGTACAAAGTTCTGTAGGTAAAGGTTAACAGGAAAAATATATCGAAGGAAAAGTTATTTACTAGACTGAATTAGATTTTTTCCGAACTCTAATGTAGGGGTTCCTTTTTTGTGGAGGCCCCGGTTGCCCTCCCCTAAATCCGGCCTTGCACAGATGTAGTAGCTTATAACACCCTGTTTGCGCCTGATGACCTGATATTATATAAAAGGTAAATATTGAGGTATCTTTCTAAACAGGCAAAGTTTCGCCTAATTTTCCATAGAGCTCTTGGTGTCAGATATCATTATACTGAAAATATAACTAATAATCTGGTATCTGAAGGCGCCACTCGTAGACACACATTCTTACAGTATAAACATTATTTAAGGTATATAAACATTACAATTGATATAATTATTATTTATCATCGTACATTGAAGTGGAAAAATTTGAGTCCCTTCACATATGTTGAGCTAAAACACCATTATATAGGCCTCATAAAATCTAACCTCATTTACTCATTCAGCAAAAAGAAAATATTCACTACTCAGAATGAATTCATTACACTTTGATATTATATTTATTAAAAATAAAAATAACAAGGATTAAAACTAGGGATAAGTAGCTTACCAAATTGGTGGTTGATAATTAAAGGGTTGGATTGGAATGAGTATGTTCCTAAATAATGTGTATATTAACCAACGGCGGCCAAAAGAAGCGTAGCAATTTCTTCTTTGGGTGAACGAGCAAGCAGTTGCATAGTGACTGCCCCCTGGGCAGCTACCAGCCGAGCCTTGACCAGCACTGGGGTGCCTCCACGCCACAGTCCACCACCACGGATATCTTTCACAGCATCGCCACTGATAGCGCTCTTGGGCAAGCCCAGATGTTCACAAACTGCAGCTGCAGCCTCACCCACATCGGTTTGAGAAAGTCCAAATGTATCGCAGGCCTCAATTGCTGTAGCAGCACTCTCCCAAGTAGTTTCCCAGTCATCGGATACTGCACGGGTTCTGAATTGATCAGCATATCCAATCTCAACTTCCTCCAAGGGGTATGTGTCTGCATATCCCTCACTAGAATCTGGCTGACCCGTGGTAATATCACAATCACGAACTACAAACTCCAATGTAGCTCCTATTGTCGCTAGGGTTTCTATTGGGTTTTCAGGGAATTCCAATAAACAGAAGACACTGCCCTGTTTGTCATACGGCAGTTGTTCACAATGTACCTCACCTAGCATTTTGTAACCTGGGGCAGGCTCTAAGCGGACATGCACCTTCTCTAAAAGCTGATCACTTAGTGTATTCAAACATTCAAATTGCAAAACTAAGTGCTTGGCGTAAATATGCTTTACGCAACGTACACGATACTCAGTTTCAGACTCGGTAAGGTCGACAGCTTCACAGGTTTTAAATATATTGCCAGCCTTTTCAATACCAGGGATAATCTTCAATTGGTCGGCATACTGTTCTTCACGGGAAACTGTTGGTCCCTTGCTAACTTCAATTTCAGCAGCAGCTTCCTTAGCTTCTTTGGGTACCTCTTCAGTGGGAACAGTCGCAATGTTGAATGTTTCAGTTTCTGCACTTCCAGAAGCAATGAAGTCGCTAAGGGCCTTTTCCAATAGCACGGGATTTGGTATTTGCACATTGGTTATATAATCATTAATAAGTTGACGATCACCAGACTCTAGAATAGCACTGTAAAAGATGGCTCTGTCCCGGACTTCATCCTCATCATCCAAGTGGCAACGAGCTAGTAAGACTTTTATGTTTGGGAGTAGCTCCTCACGTGCTGCCCCGAAGCGGGCCACAGCTGCCACGGCAGCAGCGCGAACTGGGCCACATTCAAGAATAACCCGGTTATAAATATATCTGATGTACCTTGAAGGCTGGCGGGCCTTTGGCCCTTCACGGCCAAGTACATGCAAAATTCGAACAGCCAATGTTGTGTGTTCACAATCTTCAATGAATTCGCAAAGATGGGCTAAGCCAGACTCCTTTGCATCTGGATTTTCCTCAATGAGGGCTATAATTGCATCAGCAATGGCACTCTTGTATTGAAGTCCACCTTCATCACGCAACATTCCAGCTAAAAATGCAGCCAGAGACTGATGCTTTCGTGGATATTTAGAGCATAGGCGTCGGATAGCATGTACTACAACAATTTTGAATTCATCAGATATTTCTGACATGAATCCAGAAATTTGTTTCATGAGACGATCAATTGAACTTTCAGCTCCTGTGGCAAGAAGTGTTGTGACAGCCAGAGTAGCAACAGATCGGTTTGGATCAGATATGAGGTTTTCCAAATCTACTGCACAGGCTGCCACAGCATTAGGATGCTTTGCTGTTAACTTAGCTAAAGTGCGAGCACCAGCTAAACGCAAAGTGGCTTTAGAAGAGCCACAGAAAATTTGCAATACAGAAACAGCTTGAGCCAAGTCCCGAGCAGACTTTCGCAGGTTAACTAATGCATGAGCTGCTTCATACACAACTATTTCAGATTTATGTCGAAGGCATGATTCTATGAATTCCAGATATGGCTCAGAGGCTTCGGTTTGATCTTCTTCAGCAAGCTTTGCGGCCTGGCGAATGAGGAAGCACAGCGCAAATGGAGAGCGAATGGGAGCGCGAGCTAGCTTTGTAACAAGCTTGACTGTAGACAAGCGGTCATTTCGCCGAGCTCCAGCTACTACAGCCAAGGCATGATATGATACCATCACATTTTCTGACATGATCACCTCCTGGAAAAAATATTAATATTTGAAAATAATTTCAACAAAGACTGGACTAGTGTGTAATTGCACTCAAGTCATAAGTTTGGCTTTTACTAGCGCAAAATTCTCTTCAATGCCTCTTTAACATATCTTCATGCATATGTTGGTAGAGTAGGCAGAGGAGTAACAACCTCATTCTGTCCAAGATATATATAGATGCCAATGCCATGGAGAGTTCATTAAAACCTTTTTTAGCTTTTATTGTAGGTGTAAGTCATAATCTGATTGCATAATAAGAGTTACATACAAACTATTCTTTATTGGATTTGAGATCATCATCAAGCTTTGATGACAGCATTTGTAGCAATATTATATATCAATTCCTTCAACTATCTAGACTAGATCAAATTGTTTGAAACTGGTCAGCGTGTCTGAGTAACTGGTGGATTTAGATGAACGGAACAAGGTCTTTACTTTTACTGTTAGTGAGAACTGACACTATTCTCTCTGACCAATCCATAGGCTTGACAATAAAATTGCCTCAAGAACTTCTGATACTTCCGCATTCAAGAACATGCTAGTAATAAATACATAATAATAAATTATAAACATATCTCACCTGTGCTTCATTCGCCCAACGACGGACCAAGTCTGGGACACTGGCAGATAGGTGAAGAGCAGAGACTAGAGCAGCAGAACTGACGGCAGGGTTCTTGTCAACTATGGCTTGCTTCATATAGCGCTCAATGGCTTGCAGCATAGTGCTGTCTGTTATACTGCAGAGAGCCCGAATCGCAGGCGCCCTATATAAATCCTCCTTGCCAGTCATATCTTTAGTAAGAGACGATGTCACAATAATGACATCTTGAGCCATAGTACTGAGCTCCTTAATAGACAAATAAACAAGTCTACGCAAGACCACATCCTTTGATTGAAACAACTTTGTCGTTGCAAAAAATATATCAGTAGCTTCCTGAGTGGTTAATTTCTCTCCCTGGTTAAGTAGATAAAGAATTTTCGTCAAAATATTGACACATTTTCTCGGATTCACAGGCGTAGAATTAAAATATCTCGCCTCTTGTAGTAATGTGGTTTTGTCAAGATTTTGAAACAGATTTCCACTCCCATCTTCTTCCTCTTTCTTGTCCCGCCGGCTCATTTTTACAATAGTGTAATGTTATCGAGAGGTAGGTTTTAGTCTTCAAGTTTGTATGTTGGATTAGCCAAAAAGAAAAGATGAACGTCACCTATAGTATGCATACAGCCACCTAAGCAAGAAGGGGGGCAGGGGGGCAGATTTATGTATCGATTATTTTTGTGTCATTCGTTCTATGTAGAATAGGTACAGGTCGAAAACTATACTGCCTGGGTAGTACATATAATTTTCTTTCATTTCTATATTTTCAACTATTTGAATTTATTTTATACTATAATTAAACAAGCACATAGATATGCCGTTTTCAGTCATTATTAGACTTTAAAATTTAGATGTCAGGTAAAATAAATGTATTTTAAGTCCAAAGGCGCCAATTTTTTTAAAATAAAATTGTGAAACATACCTTGCTTCATGTAATTATTTTATTTTACAGTAAAGAAAATAAATAGATAAGAAAATAACTTGTGGTATGTTAATTGGGTATGTATTTAAGCTGTGACTCCAAAATTCCAGAACACTCCCTTCAACATCTTGGAGAGCATTGGGATCCTTGGTAGCTCATCAGAGCTAAGCAGTATTTCACATCGGAGCAAAGGCTGCGACTACGTCTCAAATTCGGCCTCATTTGGAGTACTGCTACCGCTATGAGACTCCAGCCTATATCACTGTCCCTGGATAACCAGATAAGGCCTTTTTACGCGGTCCAAAAACGCGCAGCTTGGATTGTCAACGATCCTATGCTAAGCACTAAGCGTAAGGAGACTTTGTCTCACTGTGTGTGTTCTACCGCTTGTATATTCGACATGATGCCAACGCCTACCTTCTATTAACGCACTTCTCGCTATCGATGGGGAATTCGTCTCCATACCTTGAAACCACAAAGGTCTCGAACTGTCTTCAAAAGAGTTTCTTTCCGCGGAGGTATATGGAAACAACCACCTGTTGACAGCCTAGTCTAGTAGTCGGAGCTCTTGGATGTTAAATCCTCACGCCTTTCAACAAGGGTCACCGAATGGGTAGGCAGAGGTGTATAGGTAGTATCCACACACCCACTTTCCACCAGAGATATATTTTAGGTGTCAACGTGACAGATAACCAGTCCATCGCCGTTACTCAACCACGATATACATACGCCTTCGATTTTTGTGTCGCAGGTAACTTCTCGAATCACTCGGCCACCACGGCATTAAATTAAATTGGGACTATACCAATTTGAATCCATTCATCTTACGGTATAGACAGTGTCATCGACAAAGACGCGCCCTACCAATTTCTAGTCAAGGGGGTGGCGGGATGCGCAGCTGAGTATGGCCTACTCTATTAATTATTGTAGTATGCATGCCGATAATACTCAAACATTAGGTTTCACACTTTCACTTTAAACTATGAAGAAGAATAGTGGGACGCATCTTGGTGGATGGCACTATTTATATTTTTATTACAGTGCTGCAGAACCAGCTACAATTTTCTCCTTAGTCGTTATCATGTATGGGCGGACCGTTGTTGTGAAATTTGACCTGTGACTGTTGTGAAATTTTTTTTTTATACCACTTGGGTGGCAAACAAGCATGCGGTCCGCCTGATGGTAAGCGGTTACCGCCGCCTATGGACGCTTGCAACACCAGGGGTATCACTCGCGCGTTGCCGACCCTGCAGGAATCTTTTCACACCCTTCTTGAAGAACTCCATGCTGTACTCTCCAGGGAAAACCTTAAATTTATTAGACTCAGGATTTAGGGCAAATCCTAGGGTCTAATAAATATTTTTTTATGCTTATCTTCTATGTAAAATGGATTCCTTTTAAATTATATTCAATGGACCTTGCCGACCTTGTGAAAAAGTGGGTGTGTGGGTGGGTACTACCTATACACCGCTGCCTACCCCTTCGGGAACCCTTGTGGGAAGGCGTGAGGATATAGGTAACAATGGACCTTGGACTGCAGTTTAAAAAGTTGAATGACAATAACTTTTATAGTGTTAAAGAATTTTTTGAACACTAACCTGGATTTGCATGCTGAAAACTCGGCAAAACATGTATGTACAAAATTATTTATTTATTAACACCAAATTTATACCATGTTTTTTTGCAAATAAAAGAATTCCGCTTCCCACTTTGCAAGCTAGGCTTTTTACTTTGTTTATTAACTTCATCATTGCTATAAAATTACTTGTCTTATCGAACAGTTGGACGATTGGGGAAGTAAAAAAAAGTGGTCCGATGACCTACGTCCTTTTTGTATTTTATTTATTCACAAGTCTACAATATATTTGTACATGTGTACTTTGAAACATTTTGTGGCGAATTAAGCCCTAACACTCATTATACATCTGACTTATATATAATAAAATTTAATGTCTACAAATTTTATGAATCGATTAAAAACAAAAAATACTTTTTATTAATATATATGTAATAAGGGTATTCAATACCGGCCTCAGTATTAGATCTAATATTTACGTTACAACATAACTTATACGATTTCTTAATTTAGAAACAAATATATAAGAACAGTACTTTTACATTATATAATAAATGAAATGCATTGAAATTCACGAATTTTTTATACGTAAATCAACTGTAAAAGAAGAGCTCCATTGAAGGTTGGCTTTACAAAACAGTAAATTTGACATTACTAATGTCAAATTAAATAAACTAATAGTTATGGGATTACGCAATAATGTCAACATTGAATCAAGTGGCTATACTTCATGGTATATTCTGCTATTTTGAGTATTTAAAAATGCAAAATGCGCACTAACTATCTAGTAATCATTGGTAAATGGCAATAAAATAGTCTTACAAATTTCGAAAGAAGACCAAACGCTTTGGTTTATAAACTTTTTGTAATACATATCTACTTATACATACGCCTATATATTGACTACTTATAATAGGGACCAGCGAAGGACCGGCTTACAAAAATCCCCCGTAGGTTTTCTATCTTTTCTGAGATCCAACAATTTATCACGTATTGATCGTCACTCGAATGTCATTAGAACCTTTCAAGTGTTAATGACACATAAACTTATCAATATGCATACTTAGGTAACTACAAAATCCATCATCAGCTACTTAAACATTAAATACTTAGTCCAAAACCCGATTGATAGTATCAGTTCTTGTGAGATAAATATGGATAAAAAATTGGTACATTTAAAGTTGAAAATGGTCGCCTGTCATTAGTCATCAGTATTGAAAAAAAAATTTAACTCTTCTGTAGCATGTACAAAATGAATACTACTTTTTAGTAACTTACACTTTTACCAACTTATGTAATATGTATAGGTATAGAGTAAACTAATAGTATCTATCTTGTTTAAGATTGAAGAAAGTATCAATAGTTTACAGCATTTCGCAAAGTATCAATACAGCATTTCGCACTATAAGGTACCACTATTTATCAATGACAATACAGTCTCCGTCAGAACTAAAAATAAAATTATATTAGATCCTGACATAAAGAAACCACAAAATACTAACAAAAAATACATTCATGGGCTCGAGGTTTCGATCGTTACGCTAATTTTGCTTTTTCTACGACTAGACAATCCTCAATCTAGTAGACAAGGTGCTGTAAAACAGAGTTTGCTTTTGTGAATAGATATCTTGTATGATAATACTCAATTAAATTATACTTCTGTATTTTGCCCATGTGCGTTTTGTTTACTTTGAGCGTTGTGCTCTTTTTGCATGATGTATGTACCTAAGTATTATTATACCTAATTTTTTTCTTTATGTTGATAATGATATCAATCAGGTTACTCTAGTCCACCTAGAGCCGCGGCTTTTGCAACACAGTTGAAACTTTTGGCTAATTGTTAATATTAATTTGTAGCTGAGTTCGTCATACAAGCTTGATATCAACATTAATGCGAAACAAAACGCAAAATAACATTATTCTCAAGTTCTTTTTCAGTTATCTTATGCGCAGGCAACCACGATAGTGCGTGATTAAAGCTAAATTATTCTGCCAGGCAGTCAAATATTGAACTACAAAATAAACTTAGGCAAGTGTTACTTTAAAATTAAAGAGTATCACAAACATATATTTAGAGGCAATATTTTTTCCAATTATAGTTTTTATAAAACACTTATCTTTTAGATAAACTGACACCATTATTTAAACATCGAATGCACATTGTTACTCTATGTAGGCACATGAAGTACCTACCTATATGATATTGGAACGTACCTATATATATTATATACCTACTTATATATGACTATTGAAAACTTACTTATGTATAATATAATGTTCTATCTATTGTATATAGAGGAATGTTACAATATGAGGTTGGCTATGACTGGAAATTAATTTCATCAAATTATTATTAAATATTAATATTAGATTTATTTTCAATTATGTGTAAATTAACATAGATATGAAATTTACGAAGGGCCATTTTAATTAAAACTTTGATCTATTAAAAGCCTTTTAAGAACTCGATTAAAAATAATTGTCCGGTAGATTCATTGTTATCAACAGACATATTAACACCTAACATATAATAATTAAGCTAAACACGAGCTGGTCACTTCTTTGCAAGAAGACAACTCTATCCACGTATCATTGAGACTACCATTTGGCTTTACGTATCCTTACGTTACTGCTTAATTATTACCTACAAGAATTACATCAATATATCTACTATAAAATATATCTCGCACGTATTAAGTAGTTTAAAAATGGTGACTAAAACAATTGGTTTCCAAACAAATCCCGCACTGCCGCGTCTATCATATCGCAAAATTTACCGAATGGGTGCTAATATATTCTAGCTTTTTTTATTTTATTTGCTAAGACAACATTTGTCCTTTGCGCCTAACATAGATCGTGACCTGGCCATTGATAGAAGTTGAAATGGAAAGGAAACAGCGCTCCAACCTGTGCGTAAAAGGTACATAATTATTCATACATATTTGTCAGGTATTTTAGCGACATTGATGCAAAAGTCATTGTAGTCCCGACAATTGACTTTTAGCAATTTTCCTTACTTAAATCATGGTAGAATTATTGAATGTTTGCTATGTAACTTTACCTTTGTTGAAGTGTTCGCTACCGATTCTAAGTAAAAAGTTAGTCGTAAAACGCTCTACACGTATTAGATATCAGATTATCGACACATTTTTACAAGTAGTAACTTCTTAAATAAATAGCAGGCGGGAGTATTATAAATATATTTCAATTGAAAGGACATGTTCACATTTTGTCACTAATTTGGTAAACATTATTTATATAATAATTTATTTGGTTTGCACGATTCTTTTAAACTTGACGAATAAGTTTTCCTTTAGACTAACCTTACACTAACAACTCGTCTGAATAACCTACATATTTTGTTTTTCTATATGTAGATATTGGTTTTCCAGGAATATCATGCTATGTGGGTAACAATTGCCAGTTTTAACCAAAAAAAATATTCAACAGACTACAGAAAAAATATTCAACAGATTAAAACCTGGTAACCTGTTAATTGTTAAAGGATGTCGCGACAAAGTGACCGGACGTCATTTCCGGAGAACCAATTGACAGCCGGAATAGGGTTACCGCTAATAAAAATATTATACCTACAATATTGGTTCTTTGCTTAGTGAAATTTGGATTGATATTAAATGGCAATGTGAATGATTGGTCTGTTGTATGAATGTATCCATTAATGGCAACAACCCGTTTCTAATTACTTTAATTGGAGCTGATATCCCTAATCTGGAGGCTAATATTGTTTAATTGAACCTACCATTATCATGTCCTACGAACCAGGCAATATCTTTGCTATGGTATCATGCTGACCATCATCATAATGAATTTGAATTATTCTAGCGTATCACAAAATAAGTCTCTGACCCAGTATATGGGGTTCTTAGTAGGGTGAGCGAGAGAGATGGAAAGAGACAGATATATGGACGTATAGATAAATGTGAATAGAGATGAAGAGATAGGAGGAGAGAAGTGGAGAGAATGAGAGATCGCGAAAGTGCCATGAACATGGTTAGTTAAAAGAACTGTTATATCATTAGCCAACCAGTTAAATGCTTTTCTTTCTTGATCAGACTTATGTATAGACAGTGCCTTCAACGAAGACGCGCCCCACCAATACCGAATGGTTGCGGGATGCGGGTAGTATGACCCGCGTTTATTAATTGTAATGTGCGTGTTCGTTCATAGGTATTTAAGTTAATTAAGTTAGTTACACAACTGTCTTTTGAATACTGTTAGTAATTATTATTATTATTTAATTAAATTTATGGTAAATAAAATGTATTTTTTTGTTCATTATTAACAGTTGTTTCGCGGATGAGTACCTATGTAGACCTTTCCGGGAAATGTTAATAATAAGAAGTTTGACTAATCCGACAATGAGTTAAAATTGTCTTCGAATGAAGGTAGGGAATAACGTAACATATGCAAGTATACCATTGGAAGAATCTCAGTGGCATCTCCACCTTACAGAAGATCATAAACTATTCCGGTAGTCTTGTGTTCGCGAATTGTTTAAAGTAACATTACACACTACATTACACTACAACATAATGTCGGATTAACACACGTTTGACATTTTCAACTGTCTATACACTACGATTATCGTTAATCAATGTTGTTCTCCTTTGTTGTATAAATAATATGAATTATTGAGCATGATACCAGCGCTGATTTCTCAAAAATACACTCTATATTGTTTTAAAAGTTCATTGACTTAAATTAGAACATTTTGTTCTTTTTGGTCATTCAATTGTGCGGTTGTGTCGTATTTAATATAGGTATTATATGCATTTATATCTATCTACTTGTCTCTGTAGGCCCTTTAACTTTGTAACACAATTATCGTTAAGTTATCAATTAATACAATTAAGCCGTTCTGACAATACCTAAGTTAATACGAGCAAAAGCAAACTTATAATAACACGTTACACAAAGTTTATTGTCCTAAACCATATTGTTGAATATGAAGAAAATTATTTAATTACTACTTTACCAACTTACTGAAATGACAATAAATACATAGTTATGTTGCCTACATGCCGAAGTATATTCGTACATCAATAAGTCGGCAGATAATGTACCTTTGTATACAATTAAATACTTAATAGTTATCAGGCCGTACATATATACCTAAATTATAAAAAAGCATACATATAAAAGCATACTCATCATTTTGCGCCAACAATATACAATCTTCAATTCGTTCGACTTGAGACGTGGACGTCGGCCGAACGCGTCAGCAGAAATAGATAATGTTCATCCCTTCACATTTTTGGCACAATAATTTTTGATACATAAGCAAATAGTACTTACACTCTACGATAAAAAGCTGTCTTTTAAACAACTTCCCAACGTTAGATAAACCGATTATAACGAATTGCAGATGAAGCTTACGGGTACTTTGGACGTACTTGTCTTCAGTACTCAATATTATATCTAATTCATGTCAGTCAATTAAATATTGTATATTTTTTAATTTCACATACGGCAGGATTTTTAATATGAAATTTAATTAACCCAGATTTTAACAATGAACCGTGGTAAAATACACCCTTCAGGCACCTACTTCGATATTCAATCGTCTTGTATCTTATTCTACACACGTTGAGTAAGAAAAAAGATTTCAAATTGGCAAACTGTCAAAGTAGGCCTATACACCGTGTTGTTATGAATGAAAGAAATGACAAGCAACGTTGGTCCAAGCGTTTAATGAGTGCGCTGGTGTTTCGGCGCCTTTTGGCCGACGCACGCACATACATCTTCAATATTTTCATTTTCTGGAGCAATACAAATGTGCTTTGCCCAGCGCGATTGTAAAAGCGACCAGTCTACCTCTACTTCAAGGAGGCGCTGGTGTCTATCCTCCACTTAGAGATTATTTTTATACCACACGGGTGGCAAACTAGCATGCGGTCCGCTGATGGTAAGCGGTTACCGCCACCTATGGACGCTTGCAACATTAGCGGCATTGCTCTAAAGAGTAGTCCAAGACTGGTGTGTAGAAGTATTGTAGACTTGATTAATTACTTGCAATTTATTATACGATGGCAATAATATTGACTATTAGCTTCAAGCCTCGCTCTAAGTATTTAAAAGTTAAGATGCGACATTTAATTAAGCTTTGTCGGACCGCTTAATACATACAACTTATCCACAAATACCAACCAATAGGTATACACACCTACTTGGAATATAAACAGTGAGTCACTACGAACATGTCTATATTTTATAACTTTGGCGTTGGTCAGACGGTTGTGTCTCCTGACGACCATTATCTTTGGTAAAAATATTTCCTCTTTGGCATGCCTTAACAGCCTACCGCGTAATAAATCCATTTGCTTACCTAAACTGAATTTCATTCCAATGTCAAGCTACATTCCGTATGGGTAGCGTAAGTATTTATTTACTAGATAATACAAGAAAAGTAGCCTACTTTTGTAACTATATGGCTGATAATTAATATCTTTCGACAATGTGTTGTTAACTTTTAGTTATACACATAAAGTTTTGTTGTTGCCACACGCATGTGGAACAATAGTTGACAGGTCTACGACGAGCTCATGGCTGCTTCGTGGCTTTGATTTAGACTGGACTCTACGCTTATACGGACGTCGCCTGCGAGGCCCACCACGATCTTCACCTGGAGAACAAAAAACACATACACACATCTTGGCTCTTGAGTAGGAAATGTAATATCATCCATATTTTGCCGCATATATACTAGCTGTCCCGCCCAGCTTCGCCCGGGTGAAAAAGTAACATTTCTAGAAACACGATCGCAGCGCTATCTTTTATATAATAATATATTATATAAATAATAATATATCCTCACGCCTTCCCACACGGGTCCCCGAAGGGGTAGGCAGAGGTGTATAGGTAATACCCACACACCCACTTTCCGCCAGAGGTATATTAGGTCACCTAATGACGAGTCCATCGCCGTTACTCCAGCACGACTATACATACGCCTTTGAATTTCTTCTCAGACGTATGCAGGTTTCCTCTCATGTTGATGTTGATGTTTTCCTTCACCGTTAAGCTCGTGGTGTGACTACTCACTGTACTTAAGTTAAGAAAAACTCATTGGTACAGTCGGGATTCGAACTTGCGACCTTTGCGTCGCAGGCAACTGCTCGAACCACTCGGCCACCACGGCTTCTATCTTTTAAGTTGGATCAAACTGCACACTGTGTGCAAATTTGATTGAAATCGGTTAAGTACTTTAGGAGCCCATCGCGGACAAACAACGTGACACGTAATTTATATATATATAAAGATGTATATATTAGTGCCAACTTGACGGATGGTAAGATAGTTAGGTATTTTATTTCTTAATAATAATATATCTTCTCGCCTTTCCACAAGGGCCCCGACAGGGTAGGCAAAGGTGAGTAGTACCTACATACACAACCAGATTTCGTGCGATTATATACGAATATACTGGTACCAACGCGATAGATGGCGATTTTCTTTTCCTTCCATTCATTATTTTACCATTGTCAAGGGCGCTTTGTCTGTAAGAAGATTTGCTAATATGTATTCGTTGGCACGCAATTGATTTGATGGGTTTAACCATAGACTTAGGATTTTTTTCGCTACATCCTATATCTATGGGTTTAACAATCAATAGGTTACCTAGTCCCCCCGTCAGACGTTCATGGCATAGTACACAGGATTTGGGGGCGCGACGGGCGAGGTAGCGGAGGGCGCCGCCACGGAGGTTGGCGCGCCCTCTGGCGCCCCGCGCGCCCTCGAAGGAGACCCGGGGGCAGGTTGGTACATCGGGGCTGCCACCTGTGTTTGACACATTATTATAGTAAATTCCGTCGCTGTTTCTCATCATGGTCGATTTCACGTCAACATATCAGCTTCCTTTAACTTCCACTACGGGATATAAGCTTTCCCACTTACGCGCCAGCCATGTAGTTTTCGTTACAGCAAGTATACATATCACACCAATTATCTTCTCCCGACTCTTATTTTGTATTGCCTGCATACCATCAGGTGTATAAGAGACCTGCACCTAAGATAATATAATTAGTTAAAAGCGTGCAAGTGCTTACCTTCTCCGAATAGCAGATCATCTGTTTGCCTCCGCCCGGATGAGGAGTTGGCACCGGCCGGTACCTCGTCGGCGCCGGACAAAGGGCCTGGAATGTTTTTCCCACGATTGTTATAGTATTATTATTAGTATTAAATACATATAAATACTTATGCGAAAATATTAAAGTTGGCATAAGGTTGTATTAATGTAAAAAATTTAATGCACATACACTTCTCATCAGAAAATCGAAACACCGTGCAAGTTTATGATTCGTAAGGATTATCAGAAAAATGTGTACATTTAGGAATATATGTCAAATGTTGTATAATATTGATTAATATGAGGTATTATAAGTTTTTCTGATAATCCTTACAAAACAAACTTGCAAGGTGTTTCGACTTATCTGATGAGAAGCATATTATATGCGAAGGAAGCGCCATCTTTCAACAGGTAGTTGAACAAACTGCCGTTGGCATGACGTCGACGAGTAACAACATAATTTCAACAAAGTATGTGGAGTCGACGGTAGATGGCGCAAGTAGTCACAATACAGATCAGACGGGAATCTATACGCGAAACGCGTGTAGATATACACAGAAGCACTTCTTAATAATTTAATATTATATTAGTCGGAATAATTCAGAGCAAGGATCAGTGCCTTATACAGCAATACACTTATGTATATTAACTTTAGTTTAGTTCAAAATGTCTATAGATATTTTGATAAATGCAGTTCCACGCGGACGAAGTCGCGTGCACGGCTAGTATTCAATTATATTTAAGAGATGTTTCTGAGGAATTTATATAAAATTATTAATAAAGGAGATAAAGATTAATTAATAATTTCTAATTTCAATTCGCCGAATTATTTGAGTTTCTACTTCTACTAATAACTAAAATGCTAAATCGTTTTGAATTTAGTTCTGAGCTTATTTTTAAAATCTTTATTTACAATAACAACAATTAATAATATTTACAAAGAATTTTAATATATAAATATTTTTATAATTTGTGCTTTATATTTTTATTAATTGAGGAAATAATTAAATTATAACGTATCTGCTAATATCCTTGAATTAATTATAGTTGTTATGAAGAGAATGAAGCCTTGTCTAGGGAAAACAGGAGCTTGATTCCCTCCGCCTATCCTGTTTTTTATATAAACGAAAAGATAGATAAAACATGATTGAAGCAATTAAAGTGTGTGTAAGAAGAGGCAGAGGAAGGCCACGTTCCAACTACCTAGATCAAATAGATCGGACGCTTAAGGACGGGAACGTCAAGAGTACTCAAACCGACGAGCATGTATGAAGAGACTGATGAATGTGGACGAAGTGAAAGAGGTACCTATGTAAGTTTGCCTACCCCGGTAGGGACTCGGCGTGATGATGATATGATGATGATAATGATGATTGAAGCAATATAGCTAACTAGCTTATGCCCGCGGCTTCTCCCACGTGGAGATCGAGAAAGTAGCTTTGGAAATTTTCCTGCTAGAATCGGTTCAGCCGCTATGCTCTGAAAGAGCATATAGTATTATATAAGAAATTCGAATTTTTCAGAAAAAAAAAGTAGCCTATGTCCTATTCCTAGGTAAAAGCTATCACCATTTCAACTTTCAGCCAAATCGGTTCAGCCGTTTGGCCGTGAAAGAACCGCAAACATCCAAGCTTACAAACTTTTACATTTATAATATGGAGCTCGCGAAGCTACTTTAATTCTTCAATATTCAAATTTCTATATGTCTGACATGGTATAACCGCGGGGAGAAGTCACAACTGTGTATAAGTTGGTCTAACTGGAATTGCGACAAGACCTGAACAACAAATCTACGGACTGGCCAACACTAGTATTGGACAGAAACACCTGGGAATCATGGGGGAGGCGTGTGCCCAGCAGTGGTTGTACAACCTGTAATTGCAGCGCGTGAGTGTACTGCAACCTCTGTGTCTGAGCGGCGGGCGGTTGCGGCGTGCTCGACCCACTCCTCTGGTAGTAGCCTTGCATACGATTATCTGCGACAATAAGCGACACAAACTTCGATGAGCTCACGCCATTCCAAAAAGTTACCATTATTATGAATGTGACGGTTTGTGAGTGTTTATGAATTTTCACGTAAAAATTACTGAAGTTAAATATATAGCTCACATAGCAGAGTAAATAACACAAATAATATTTTGGGTGTGGGTATTACCTATACACCTCTGCCTACCCCTTCGGTGACCCTTATGGGAAGGCGTGAGGATATGTTAAATATATATTGAGTCAATTACCCAAGATATAACGATAAGTTTAATTATACACATGTGAAACCGCGGGGCAAAACTAGTATCTATACTATAATCCCGAGTCTATACCCTATCTTAACACTCAATTCCATGGTAGGCAGAGAGAGTAGGGCGCTAGTTCTCTCTAGAGCGTAAGTCTTCCGCTATATTCTCTGTGTCTACCCTGTGAGGGACTTTGCGCGATAGTTCCCGGCTAATATAATACATTTTGCAAGGATATTTGGCAATCTTTCACGCAAAAACTATTTTCCAGATTTGGATGAAATTTGACACCGAAATAGATTATTAGCCGGATCATTATAAAAAATATTTTTTTATTCCGGAAAAAAGGACTAACGTAGAAATAAAATTTTCGCGGGACGTTAATAGTGAAAGCAACCTACAGTCGTTGGTAGTCCACTGCGCCGGGTAGTCTTGTTGTTGATAGTGACTGTGGATGCTGTAGGGCACGTAGAGGAGTTGATGGTGGCTCCTGATCGGTGGCGGGGACTCCGGACGCCGGCATCGCGGAGCAGACCTCACTGGGGACGTTTGCTCAGAGCTTGTTTGCGAGCTATACAGCTCTTGGCTACTATCGGAACACCTAAAAGACAAGTAGATCTTACAGGAGCTGGTGGTGCCTTGGTGGTGTGACAAAAGAACAAAGAGGATGTTTTTTTTCTTAATACTGCCCTTTTGCTTGTAAAAGGCACATCCAAGGTTTTAGATATGTAGAGATGACCGACTCGTAAACTCGTTCTTGGTAAACATAACGAAAATATTTTTTTTGGTAAATGTATGAAAAGAACGAGTAAAAAGGAAAACGTATTATCAAGTAATATTTCCTCTTTCATTGTAACATTTAATCAACTTCGAGAATGATGCAATTTTTTCCTAAAACTTAAAATGCAAATCACCTAATATAAACATTTGAAGGGAAAGAAACTGACTACTGTGTGAGTTCCACAACTGCCTGTGAAAGTTTCCAAAGAGAATTTAAGTTTGGCTCATTCGTTTCGGAATAGTAACATAAGAGATACTTAGTTTTAATGTGATTCCGTTCTGTATCTGTTACACAATACAAAGGTACTTAAATGTTAATTACTTTTCTATGTCTATTTATATATACAACGTATATATATTTAAAATGTACTTAATAAGAAATCATTGAAATAATGTAATAATTACATTTTATTTTCGTACGAGTGTAATTGATAAATGTGTCACAACACACTCATTTTAAGCCTACTTATGCTAGGATCCTCTGCTCTTCATTAAGCTAGAATTACATCTTAAATATACCTATGTACTATTTAAACATAACCGAGATGTAATCAATTCAATACATTATGTAATAAATCCTCACCCGATGTTAGCGTACATTGAACAATTTCTGTACATAATCTCCTGCTGTTGCCGCTGCTGTTGGTAGTGCAGGACATAGCTGGCCATGTTCTGCGCGTGCGTGTGCGCAGCGTGCGTATGCGCATAGCATGCATCGCTGTGCTGCTGCGCGGCTGGGGTACTGCCGCACTGGCGACCAGTTACGTAGTCGGACGACTTGGACCTTAGTAATAAAATAATTTCGTATACCAAAAAGTTTAGCCGGAGATATATTTCAGGTGCTAACGTAATATAGGCCAGAGAAAAGACAGGCCGCTGCTACTCAAGCTCAACTTTGTTTTTCTTCTCGATTTATGCAATGATGTATATATTAAACCTCTTTGGATGTACGTATTAGGATATTTAACTAGTAGGCCATACACATTCGATCTGTGTTCGCAATTTTTTTTATTAAATTAAAATTGAGAGAGGAGTTCGGGGGAGTCTATGGATAGAGAGGTAGGGCATAACGGGTTTCCCGTTCGAATTCGGAGCTGCCCGACTGGAGCAGGACCTCCATCTTACAGAAGTCCGTAGCCAAATAACACATTTTTTTGTGTTGTGTTCCTACGTGGTGAATAAGGTTTCCAGTAATGAGCTCCTTGGGGAGGTGGGAGGATTCTTACATTGTTTTGGAAGCAGAGGGATTAAACCCATTATGCTGCCAACACACTATAACTCTCCGAACACAGAGTAGCAACGCGCAAGTGATACTTCAGTATCGTGAGCGTAAATAGGCTACGGTAACCGTTTCCCATCAGGTGGGTCGTATGCTTGTTTGCCACTCTTGTTGTATAAAAAAAAATAAAAAAAAATTGAGCAGTTAGTTTTACAACAACTTTTGTCACTATCATCATATCATCACGCGGAGTCCCAAACTAAGTAGGCTGAGAGTATAGAGCGCCAGTTCTCTCTAGACCTACATACCTCTTTCGCTTCGTCCACATTCATCAGTCAACTTTTGTCAATAATTAACCGTACCAGTTAGATGCAGCGCTTGCACTGCTCTGTGGCCTGGAATTGAGATTCGCCTCGGAGTAGTAGGGCCAGGAGTAAGTGGAGCTCGTGCGTTGGCAGGCGTGCGAGGGAGCCTGCGTGGGGGTCGTGCCTGGCGAGGGCTGCAGCTCATTTTGCATCTGTTGTAGGATCTCATTGGAGGATCCCAGCTGTTGCTTGACAGCTATACCACGCACTGCCGGCCGCCGATGGAATCCTGGCCGATAATTCCATGTTATGTACATACCTACCATATTTATACGCAAAATAGGTGTAAAACCTTAGAGCTCAAGCATTGTTTACCGTACCCTAAGCTCGTCAGCAACTACCGATACAGACCTGTACATATACGAGTTCACGCACAGCGCGTGCCTTACTGTAAGTACTTATGTCTATCACATAATGATATCCTATCTAGTGTTCCAGTTTGCCTTCGTATTGGTTATATAAGCAAAAATTGTTCTTAGGTCAAGCGCGCCATGGAAGAGGCCTATGTCCAGCAGTGGACTGCTGTAGACTAATGCGTTCTTACCGTAGTCATCATGTTCGTCGTCGCTACTGACGGGCTGCGACTCCTGGCCGTAGCGCTGCCGGAGCCTCTCCGTCCTGGGCGCGGAGGCGCGCGCGAACGCTGCTAGCCCATCATCGCCATCACTAGCTCCTACATTTATCAAATGTTTTACATATTACATAGTACATTATATTAGGAACATAACATGAAACAAAATATATGCAAGAAGGGGCGGTGGAAGAACACGTTCAAACTACTTAAATCAAATTGATCGGACGCTCAAGTACGGGAACGTCAAGAGTACTCGAAACCGAAGAGCATGTATGAAGAGATTGATGCATGTGAAAGTGGTATGTAAGTCTAGAGAGAACTGGCTCTTTATATTCTCTGCATACCCCCTTAAGGACTCGGCGTGATGATATGATGATGATGACGATGAAACAAAATATCCTTAACGAAGCAGAGCTTATACCGTAACAATCGGCGAAAATGCTGAGCACCCTAAGGCTTTTTTCCAGACAGGATTCGAACCTACGACCAACGATGGGCCGCTAACAACATTTCAGTAATACACAGCTTCAAATGAAACAATCATATATATATATATATATATATATATATATATATATTATACTACTAGAGTGGCAAACAAGCATACGGGCCCACCTGATGGAAAACGGTTACCGCAGCCTATTTACGCTTGCAATACCGAAGTATCAAATGCGCGTTGCCACTCTGTGTTCGGAGAGTTATACTGTGTTGGCCGCACAATGGGACTAATCCCTCTGCTGCCAACACAATATAAAAATCCTCCCCCCTCCCCAAGGAGCCCATTACTGGAAACCTTATTCACCGCGTAGGAACACAACACAAAAAAAATGTGTTATTTGGCTACGGACTTCTATAAGGTGGAGGTCCTGCCCCAGTCGGGCAGCTCCAAATTCGAACGGGAAACCCGTTATGCCCTACCTCTCTTGATATAATTATATTCCATCTCATAATAGGCTTTACTCCTGGAAACGATGGCAATATTAATATATAATATCATAACGCCACCCCACAAAAGTCCCCGAAGGTGTCGGCAGCGGTGTGTAGGTAGCACCCACACACCCACACCCACATTCCGCCAGAGATATATTTTGTTCAATAAGTGCTGTCAGTGTGTTACATTCAATCAAAGACCTTGATTCGATGAGATCTATCGCTATCTTTTAGACATGACTACAATTAGGTCTGAAGATTTTTGTCACCGCAAAGCTCTTAATGAGAGAAATCACAGTACCTAAGTTCTAACCACTCGTACTTAACTTATTTTAAAAACTATAATCTTTAACAGCTCTATAATTGCCTAAGCTATTTATTATTTATCACTCCACAAGCTTCACGTTGGAAGAAAACATCGACGTTATATACACATAAGAACGTTATATACACACACACACATCGTTATATACACAGAAGAACGTTATATACACACACACATCGTTATATACACAGAAGAACGTTATATATACACATACATCGTTATATACACAGAAGAAATTCAAAAGAACTATAAGTAGTTGTACTGAGAAACTGCTTTATCACGTTGATACCAAAACATATTTCTGGCGAAATTCTGATTTTACACCTCAAATTTTTTATTATAGGTAAAATTATACATATACATATAATCACGCTTAGTCCCTCACGGGGTAACAAGAGAGGGTATACTTTCACTTCATCCACACACATCAGTCTCCACGTACATTCTAGTTTCTGGTACTCTTGACCATAAACCCAAACAAAACCATAAAGCAAGGTAAGGTCTACGTACAGGTGGTGTGTGCACAGCGCATAATAACGATTGCAATGCCAATATTTATAAACTTGCTTATAGCTCTAGACAAGAAAAATTTGAAAAAGTATTCGCAACAGATTTTTTGGTAACAAATTGGTACTTGAGGTAACTACTCGACTGGTGACGTATTTTAAAACATTACATCGTCTTCTATTAACCTTCTATATAAATACAAATCAATATTTGTATGTTGGTCTTCAATTCGTTCAGAAATCTTTGAGAATTAAAAAAATTCGCAATGAAATTTACGCATTACAAAACATGCTGTAGTTATAAATTGTGTATGCTAAAAGTTGTACCAACCAGGTGTCCCAGCGACGACATCTGGTGCTGGGGCGTCATTATGTTCTTGAATTTCGAGATTAGTGGCTGATGAGCCTGTGGTCCTGTCTCCTGGAGCCACGTAGTAGAAGCCTTCGTGGTGGGCTGCACTGCCCACGCAAGCTGTCAGCGGCGCGAGGGTTGACAGGAACTGCCTCCGCGGCTCTGGTCTTGGCTACGTAACGGAAATACACATATAAACGAAAGTAAGATATAACTTTACTTCTTACAAGGGTCCCCTAAGAGGTAGAAGGGGTGTATCTTTCATCGTCTGAAACGGATGCAAATTGTTCGATGTTTTCTTTCACCTTAAAGATCTGTATTTGGCCTAGATTGGTTCTGTAGTTATCTTACCAATAGAAAACAGTGCAATCGAGTAAATTCCTTCGTCAGTAGCACATGGAGATTCTGGTGTGCCACAGGGTAGCATCCTGGGCCCGCCTCTGTACTTAATCTACCTTAGATAATCAGTACACAGTCGACGATATAGTGATCATATTTCACAGTTCCACGTTGGAGAGTGCACTCCGCACTACTCAATATGGTTTTGACATCGTCACCGAATGGTTGCATAATAACTTACTGACTCTGAACCCTTACAAGACCAAATAGATTTGCTTTCATAAAACAGCAGCAGGAGAGCCCCCGCCATCTTGTCGTGAAATTATACCTCATACATGCAATAAACCCTTATGGCAATAAAACTTATTATTATAATATATCATTACGCCTTCCCACAAGGGTCCCCGAAGGGGTAGGCAGAGGTGTATAGGTAATACCCACACACACACTTTCCGCCAGAGGTATACTAGGTGCCAACGTGACAGATGGCGAGTCCATCGCCGTTACTCAGGCACGACTATACATACGTCTTTGAATTTCTTCTCAGACGTACATACGTCTGAGAAGAAATTCAACGGTGAAGGAGAACAACGAGAGGAAACCTACATAGGTTTCCTCTCGATGTTTTCCTTCACCGTAAAGCTCGTGGTGTGACTAATCACTGTACCTAAAATCAGAAAAACTCATTGGTACAGTCGGGACTCGAACTTTCGACCTTTGCGCCGCAGGCAACTGCTCGAACCACTCGGCCACCATGGCTATATTATTTATTATATATATATATATATATAATAAATAATAATATTTTGATTTTTGATTTTGATTATATATATATATATATATATATAAAATCAAAATCAAAAATCAAAATATTTTATTCAACGTAAGGGACACAGGGAACACTTATTGTACGTCATATACTTAACAAAAACTAAAGTTACCACCGTTTCCAAGAAAAATACCCGCCAGGAGAAGAAACGGCGAAACAAACTCCCCGGTTTTCTCTTTTAACACTTGTTCCCTTTTACGTAGGGGTAGAAAAAGATTAAATAACATATAAACTCTGTATAAGAGGAGCAATTCATTGCCATGTATGGCCATCATTCAAATAATCTGATATTGTATAATAAGCTTTTTGTATTAATTTACTTTTAATGACAGCTTTAAACTCTACATAAGGTAATTCAATTATTTTCTGCGGTAGCTTATTAAAAAAGCGTATACCTTGCCCAACAAATGAGTTGCTAGTTTTATGCAATCTAGCTGAAGGTACATGGAGTTTATCTTTATTACGTGTATTCAATGTATGCAAGTCGCTATTTTTCTTATATTTTACAATGTTCTTTCTAATATATAACACATTTTGTAATATATATTGACATGGCACGGTCACTATGTCAATTTCTTTGAATAATTCTCTGAGAGAATCACGAGGTCTAAGGCTATAAATTGCACGAATAGCCCGCTTCTGCAGCACAAAAATAGATCCAATGTCTGCAGCATTACCCCATAAAAGAATGCTGTAAGACATGACACTATGAAAATAGCCGAAGCCGAATAGCCGATATATATAAATAAGCAATAATAAATTGTGTGCAATTTATTATTTGCAATAATAAATAATATAGCCATACTGCTATACTTTATTATATTATTATTATTATTATCGCTTAGGTTCAGAAAGACTCATTGGTACCTACAGTCGTTATATAAAGTAGATAAGACATCCAATATTAAGGAACGAATACTCGTGTTCATCACACAATTATCCACCCTCAGCGGGAATCGAACCCGCGACCTCAAGATTCCCAGCGAGGATCTCAGACCACTAAACCAGACGGCAGTTAAAAAAGGCCGAAATTTTCTTCATCCGATTCAATAAAGAGAAAAATCACGGTCAAAGATTCCGTTTTATATATACTTACCAAGCTTATAAAGACGTATTAAAAAAGCTATTTATCGTGTATACATTCTTTAACGTCCGATTTTATTTTGAAACGATCGCATTAATATTTGGATGTAACAAACCTGGGAAGGCACGTGACCACCCCACACTTTAACGCAGCTAATCAAGTTCATCTAACGGAACGCGTCGATTTCCTCTTATTGCACGAAATAAATCTCTAATGAAGAGAAAAATACGTAACACCAAATAAATAAACGAGTGATAAAGAACAGTAAACATAAAAAGGAATATAAAGTAACTGACTAAGGCATGTAATATGCCGAAGAAATTAGACATTTTGTATGATTTTTTTTTTAAATTCTGGATTAATAATTAAGTCTTAACGAGTGCACCTGTAGAAGATGTGATATATATACATAATGATTTGTTTGATTACAAAAAATATATTATTGTATAAGTAAGAGAAAATAGTTGTTAATATCAATGAACAAATCCAAAAAATGTACAATAGTTCAAATACAACTGAGCCCTTTTTCATTTTAAACTGATTAAATAAAATAACTTATTTGAATGTCCCGCGTCTTCCCAAACCATCAAAACAAGAAACGATTCAGTTCAATCTGGCAAATACGTTTAACCCGAACAGGTAAACACAACGCACTCTCTTTCGAAACCGGACGCCATAATTAGTCACCAGCGCTTAGACTTTCGTGGAGCGTGTCTGGGCAGTTACTGAAAGAGTTATCAAACGCCGCGCGTTTTATACCCCATACATACGAAGTTGCGCAAGGGAAAATAAACCTTATTTCGCGCAGTGAAAACATGATATCGTCAATAATTCGATTCAATAATCTTCGGGTCGACGGAACGCTTATCAAAATTCGAGTATTGTTACCTGTTTATTTTTACCTGCCTAATTATTTTCATAATAGAAGCATTACCTTTAGCGCTTATATATATTGTAAGTTACACAGTTTACGCAATATTATATATTTCTTCACACCTTCCCACAACGGTATCCCATGGAGTAGGCAGAGGTGTTAGATAGTACCCATACACCCACTTTTCGCCGGATATATAGTTATTGGATCGGATTTATTAAATTTAGGTTAACAATTGAAAGTTATATAAAACATTGGCTGGCCGTCTGGTCTAGCGGTCAGAGCTGCGAAGCTTGAGGACACGGGTTCGATTCCAGACAGATCTTAGGGTAGGTATTTGTGGGATGAACCCCAGTATTTGTACCTTAGTCTTAGATGCCCCATGTATTTACGTATATGTCTATCTATATACATTAGTATATATAGATATAACGTTGCCTAGTTACCAGAGTAGAAGCTTTGCTTAATTTGGGGCAATGTCAATTTATGTGGAATTGTACATATTTATTATTACATATTGACAAAATATATACGTTTATTACGCATTTAACATGAAAATAATGCATAATAAGACATATTAACTAAAAATAGGTAAAAACATAACTATATCTTATACCACCCTAATATATGGTGACGATGACAGTAAGGAAATAGCTGAGGATAGAAAGAAGTGGCGCAACCTTATGAAGGCCCTCTGCACCTCCGGGGTGCCATAGGACAACAACAACAACAACAGTAAGGAACACTTTACCTTTTTTTTACAAGTAATGTTCCGTCTCACAATAAGACTGCCGTTTGCCTATCCAATACCAGATTATTAATGTAAACATATAATATGCTTTGTTTCGACATGTATGAAGAGACTGATGAATGTGGACGAAGCGAAAGAGGTATGTAAGTCTAGAGGGAACTGGCGCATTCTACTCTCTGCCTACCCCGTTAGGAGCTCGGTGTGGTGATATGATGATGATGGTTCGATACGTATTGTTCAATGATAATATTAAATGTAAAAAATACCTATTTGTGATGTTAAAACAAGGTAGCCATAAAAGTTAAAAAGTGTAACCTGCGCAATTAAGGTTGAAAAACGTGATGTTCACAAAAATAACTTTAAGCTCACGTTGACTCAGTACGGAATTTTCCTGCGTCAGAGACTTATGCTCATATTTCTTTGTCAAGTGTTTATTTTAATGGCAAAAGAGATCATTATACATCGATAACTGATATTTATTTGCGTCGGCAAGTGAAGATCAAACGTCCGTCACGCCTATTGTGGCTGCCTACTTCGTTTTTACACAGAGTGACATCGTCTTTATTTGATATTTTAGGCAGCTTATATCACGGGTGGTGGTATATCTATTTCCTAAGAAATAATTTACAATGCTAGGAAACGAGGTAGGTAATTAGTTAGTTTCGTGCATCGACCGACTATTGTCGATAGTATGTAGGTAGGGATTGACAATCTTTGTGTTCCAGGCAGCTACTCGCCGACTCGCTCGACTCGCCATCTGTCACATTGGCGAGCACCTAAAATATATCTGGCGGAAAGTGGGTTTATGGGTATTACCTTTACAACTCTGCCTACCCCTTCGGGGACCCTTGTGGGATATTATATTTTATTCGCATTATAAATAAATAAAATCAGGTGACCCTCATGCTCGTTTGCCACCTTAGACAAAACCAACCTTTTGCGGCTCCTGGTGTACATCTCCCAAGTCTGGAGGATGCTGGCGGGAAGGCGGGGCCGACAATGTGGACGACGATGAGCTCGAAGAAGCACTGCCAAACGCCTTTTCACAGTTCTTTTCAATGGTGTTGTAAGTCTTCTCATTGGTCTTGTCATTGGTAGAGAGTTTGTCGGCGCTCGCCCCGGCTGGCTTTGTTCTCTGTCCCTCCGGCTCGTCTTCTACGTCGCAAGTCAAGAGGCGGATGCGCTCCGCCAAAGACGTTGTTTCCTGCTATGAATTTTGCTTTGTCAATGTTTCAGGAACTATATTTACCTAATAATGGAACTGACATGCAAGCAACATATTCGGGTTCAAGTGAACGATTAAAAATCATTATTCTGTGCTATTATTAGAGAACATTGGCAGATATATATATATCCTTACGCCTTCCCACAAGGATCCCCGAAGGGCTAGGCGGAGGTGTATAGGCACTACCCACACACCCAATTCTGCAATATATTTAGATATTCTCACTCAGACAGTGTGAAATATTCTTTTTTATTTTTTCCCTCGTCCTTCAAGGAGACAGAAAGAGGCGTAATAAGACGGGTAGACAAAAGCAAGTATATCGTAAATATATATATCTTCACGCCTCCTCACAGGGGTCCCCCTAGGGGTAGGGAGAGGTATGTAGTACCCATCCACTTTTGCTCGGGGATATATCTATCTTAAAAGTCGCTGTGCGGTTAATGTATATTTTAACAAAAGTGCAGACGTTACATGCCTTAATAAACTTATGGCACCGATCGCCTGGGATACCAAGGTTCTTGTTAAGATAATACGATATATGATATATGATAGCCGTGGTGGCCGAGTGGTTCAAGCAGTTGCCTGCGACGCAAAGGTCGCAAGTTCGAATCCCGACTGTACCAATGAGTTTTTCTGAACTTAAGTACAGCGATTAGTCACACCACGAGCTTAACGGTGAAGGAAAACATCGAGAGGAAACCTGCATACGTCTGAGAAGAAATTCAAAGGCGTATGTATAGTCGTGCTGGAGTAACGGCGATGGACTCGCCATCTGTCACGTTGGCACCTAATATACCTCTGGCGGAAAGTGGGTGTATGGGTATTACCTATACACCTCTGCCTACCCCTTCGGGGACCCTTATGGGAAGGCGTGAGGATATATTATTGTTAAGATAAAATTTGAAGAATAATATTTTTCACGTTAAATCCGCTTGCAACGATCCCCGAATGGTGAATATATCGTGTGCATTGAACTGTTCCAGCCAGTCGGAAGCATAGCGCGCATAGTTACGCAGATTCAGGAGCTTGCAATAGGGGGATGTACGTGAGCGCAAGTAAAAGGAACGGGATACGAGATTATCCTATATTGTTGGCACATTGTGCTCTCTATTAGGTGCCTACGGTGGAATTTGGAAGGATATTTACGGTTATTATACTGGAAAATTATGGAATACCGTAGTGCACTCACAAATATGATCATATTTGTGAGTGCAAAACGCTCAGGTTGTGGAATGAGCTCCCCGTTGAGGTTTTCCCTGGAGAGTACAGCATATAGTTCTTCAAGAAGGGTCTGAAAAGATTCCTGCAGGGTCGGCAACGCGCGAGTGATACCCCTGGTGTTGCAAGCGTCCCTAGGCGGCGGTAACCGCTTACCACCCAGGTTTGCCACCCATGTGTTATAAAATATATATATATATATATATATATATATTTTCACACCTTCCAACGAAGGGGTATACGACGATGTATACCGCAATTTCGCGGGATATATATTTAAGTGTTATACGTGACAAATAGATATTTGTAACTAGCGACCCTCCGTGGAATCGCTCGGACACATACATTTGCTATATCTCGAATGGATATAGTTAGCGTTTTTGATGAAAGCTCCCACCCGACTTTTTACGTCTTTTACCGACATTTTCAGTAATTAGCACCACGAATTTATACATAATTTTAATATATTATAAATCTTTCTCATTAAATATTCTATCTTTTGATGAAAGCTCCATGAAATTCCGTTAGGTAATTTCTGTGTCTATCATGAACATACAGACAGACAGAGGCGGCGGAGGACCCTGTTTTATAAAATGTAGTGATTTGTCCTGAAACTTACTGAAATTACTGAACTTTAAACTGAAATTACTCGCCTGCAGCGTATATTCTCTTTTAGTTATTACAACAATTAACAATTGTTACTAAAACGGTTTTAAAACAAACAACTTACAAATAAAATATTTGTACCAAATCGTTATCCCGTAGCAACATGCCTAGAAGACCTGCAGCTGCCACGCTGGACCGAGATATTCCAACCAACTTGTCACGAGGTCAGAGAACTTGTTTGACGATGTCGTTATTATTCGACTTAAATTCGTAAAATCTGTTCGTGTTGTGATAAAAATCCATTGACACAATATCACCGGATTTTGAATCTCACTTTAATTTATTAATTTACTTCAATTTTGGAATTACAGTTTGTTGATATTAACAAGTGAATGCTCTTTGAAGGTCTAGTTTAAAGCGCGCTCTTATTTACGTTGAAACTTCCCTTGAAGTGGAAGTTGAAATTGAGTATACAGAAAGGGAAAACTACCGGGAAATAGCGAATAAAAACCGGACGCTATTCTGACTCGTTGATGCAATCTTTGACTCGTTGGAGTGAAATTGAAAATTGACTTGTGAATTTGAAATGGTGACATTTTATTGGGGATTTAAATTGTTCACATCTATGGCCTTGACACAAGTACAAGCTTTGCTTAGTTTGGAATCAATTTGGTCAATTTGTGCGTATTTAGTCCCAAGGTATTTATTATTATATAATATATCCTCACGCCTTCCCATAAGGGTCCCCGAAGGGGTAGGCAGAGGTGTATAGGTAGTACCCACTCACCCACCTTCCGCCAGAGAAATATTTTAGGTGCCAACGTGACAGATGGCGAGTCCATCGCCGTTACTCAAGCACGACTATACATGCGCCTTCGAATTGCTTCTCAGACATATGCAGGTTTCCTCTCGATGTTTTCCTTCACAGTAAAGCTCGTGGTGTGACTAATCACTGTACTTAATTTCAGAAAAACACGTTCGTACAGTCGGGGTTCGAACTTGTGATGATTGTGTCGCAGACTCGAACCACTCGGCAACCACGGCTCTCTTTTCACCACGGCACGGTATTTATTATTATTATTTAAATTTGAGATTGAAATTTTTATCGTTGTTGCAAACAAATGAACGCATCAAAGATTCGTAATGGATGCATACGTCTGTCTAATCATGAACTTGAGCCGTGGAAGCAAAACTCAATGGCTAGTAATTTGTTCTAGTTGAACAGAATGTTGCATATTTACACATTATGGACTTTCCGTCTCATACTTGATCTTTATTTAGGTAGGGTACAGATTTGGTGCTGTGTAAGATTGATGCCGGCGGTACCTTTCATATATTTGTAGCAAATTGCTCATAGCTTTTTTTGTCATTCATTGAAAAGTTTCGTTGTCTATCTCCGAATGTCATCCTCAGATCTTTAAGAATGGGACTATTTTGGAATAAATCTCTCTCTTTTACCAATCCCAATATAGGTTTACATTTGTGGATATGGGTAGTAAGCCAAATATATGATCATCCGAAATGGCAGCCTCGTCCTTTTTTTAAGACGGTAATTAAAAGACAAGTTATTGAAAAACCATTGGATATTTGTCACAGCTTTAAGGTATGCTTACCGCTTGAGAAAGTCCTATAAACCCCAAACCTAGGTGATTAAATTGAACGTTAATGCTATTAGCTTTAGAGCACAAAATGACATGCAACCGACAACATACCTTGGGCTGTTGTTTCTTCCTGGCCTCGCTGCGCAGTAGGGAACAACGCAGCGCATTCCTTTCGGCAACGCGGCGTACTGCAACCTCTTCAGCTTTAGGCCTGACACCTGTGTCCCATGCCCTACACACAATAATTTATATACATAAACTAACATTACAATCAGATTCGTTACAGCTTTACGGTGAAGGAAAACATCGAGAGAAAACTTGCATGTGTCTGAAAAGAAATTCAAAGGCATGTATAGTCGTGCTTGAATAACGGCGATGGACTTGCCATCTGTCACATTGGCACCTAAAATATATATCGGACGGAAAGTGGGTGTGTGGGTACTCACTATACATCTCTGCCTACGCCTTCGGGGCGTCGATAATAATATATATTTAAATATACATTCAGTTTGTTTGAACGCCATAATACTCGTATCCGGAACTACAGCTAATCCGATGTCAAGCATTATGGCATTAGATAGCCCGTTTATTGAGGCTATAGGCTAGTCAAATTTAGTGTAAACGAAACCATGGGACACTCCTAGACTACACTGATATTATAAATAGGCAGATTTGATTGTTTGTAATAGACAAACTAAATAATTCCATTCCAATTCCAGATATTAATTAAGAACGAGATTCCAGTCCGTCACTTTGGAAGCGTGTATAGACACGGTATAAGCATCCCGTTTTGTATTAGGAGGCGGGCTCTGACACTAACGAAGCAATTAAAATCAAGCTAAGTAATCTGAGCTTGTATTATATTCACGCCGTTGCAAGGGTCGCCGAGGGGTTGCCAACATGACATATGATAAGTTTGTCACCAGCTCGCAAGCATCCCATACCCTTGGTCTACGACTAGATGAATTTCTTCTGAGAAGTCTGGCGCTCTACCCTCTCTGATTACCCCGGGACCGGACTCGGCGTAATGATACGTAGAAAGAAATTAAATGTATAACTAAAATGGATTCTCTACGTTATTTTCCTGCACTGCAAAGCTCGTGGTGTGGCAAATTTCATTGAGCACAATGAACTTAACATGCTTCACTTTTGCAGACAATGAACTAATAATAACCATATGTTAGTAATAAATACACTTTCTTGTCAATATCCAATGTAAGCACCACATTAGTCAAAGTATAGCAGAAAAGAGTCTATGGTGTTAAATCTTTCGGGTGTGAGTATTCCTTGTGGGTAGACGTGAACACATACGTGTTCAAGTCTACCCACTACTCACATTAATAGTATTATTAATGTACAAAATAGTATTCTACATTACAAACAACATCAGGTTGATGGAAATGATTTGTTTAATGGTTGCGACATATGAACTAAAAGCAATTCATATGCATAAGCAATATGAATTGCTTTTCATCAAAGCTCAGCTACAATACCGGGAAATGTCGATTATGGTGTATTTTACCAAAAAAAATATAATGAGCTGAGTATAAATATATATTTTACATTATTTATAAGCCTTAAACACTTAAAGACACTTTTCACTTACGGAAAGACGATACATGTACCTACATATATATTTTGCTGAAACTGTTGACAGAGGTGTCAAAACTGCCCACTTTTAGCCAAAGATGACCTAGAAGACAGCTTAGTAAAGAATAGCTATATATATAAAGCGTAAAGAGTACTCAAAGCCGAGCATGTATGAAGAGACTGATCAACGCTGCTGAAGCAAAAGAGGTCTACTAGACTAACAGGTCTAAAGCGGACGGGCTTACTCTATCTCTCTCTACGTAAACCATGAGTAGTTTTTAATTAAATCATAGCAAAAAAAATATCAAAACTTTCCTTTTTATAAATTTACTTTAAATAAAGTAGTACATATAAAATAATGCAATGACTAGACTAAACTAACTACACTACATATAAATAAATAAAAAAAAATTTACAGGTGCACTATGGTGCTGTCATAAATAAAATATATGTCCCAAATCCGTACCACTATGCGTGCCACACAGAAAGGTGCCAAGAAGGCTGGCCAAGTTGTATGGCAACGCTGAAACGTTGATTGAATTCGCCAACCCTCTTGTATGTTCAGTTGGGTTCGAAAAAACATAGTTGTAACAGCGTGCTTAAGAGGTACCTAAGTGTTTCTGAAGTGACGAGATGTGGCTCGATCGCCGGCGGAGGGGGCCTGCCGCTGTTGAACAACTGTTGCACAGCGGAATTCGTTTTCGGAGGCTGGATGGTAAGTATCAGCGGAGTTTCCAGCCTGCACAAAGTGATGACACTTAAAACTTTATATTCACGCCTTCCGATAGGTGACTCCGAAGGAAAACCGAAGGTGTAACAGACCCTTCTTTTGCCGGAGATATTTTTAGGTGCAATGTAACATAGCGAGACCATCGCCGTTACTTCATACGGCTAAAGTTCTTCTCAAACGTATGCAGGTTTCTGCACGATGTTTTCGCGTTTTTGTTATATGTGGAATAAACTCCATATCCTACATTATCATGGAGTTTTCACAGAAGGGGGTGCAATTATGCCTGCAGGATTTGAAATTCGCAGGCATTTCCTGTAGTGTTTGAATTTCCTCCCAAGGTTGTAGCTTTACTCAATATGGGGTCAACAATCCCCGAAAGGGTCGGCAGAGGTGTAAATGTAGTACCCACACAACCTCTTTTCGCTAGAGGTATATTTAAGCTGCAAACATGGCAGATGGCGAGTCCTTCGCCATACTCAATATGCGCTGGCTAGATACGTAAAATTTTACATATATATATATATATATATATATATATAATATGCTCCATAATAACATGGAGCAGACGGATGATAAGTGAATTATGGATAAGTTAGTTAAGTGAATGCTACGGGCGCTGACACTGCAGACAACCTGTTGCCGGCCCTGTTCCCACCTGAAAGTTATACTTTTTACAGTTATAATAATAATAATATATCCTCACGCCTTCCCACAAGGGTCCCCGAAGGGGTAGGCAGAGGTGTATAGGTAATACCCACTTCCCGCCAGAGGTATATTAGGTGCCAACGTGACAGATGGCGAGTCTATCGTCGTTACTCAAGCACGACTATACATACTTTTTTACGCCTTTGAATTTCTTCTCAGACGTATGCATTAAGCATATTAAGCATGCCGCCTAATGGTATGCGGTTACCAACGCCTGATGCTGACCCAATCTTTAAAGAGCAGACCAGAACTTATTATGTAGAAACTGTTTATGTACATGTGTTACTATGAGTTTTACGGGAAGGAAAACTTCGTGAGGAAACCTACGTTAACCACGGCGATGAACTTGCGACGGATCTGTCACGCACTTAAATAAATCTCTAGCGAAAAGATAGTGCCGTTCCATTTGCACATATCCTTGTGGGAGGACCTGAATTTGTACTACAAATTGTATACGGCAATGTTTAGCTATGTCAAGCCGCTAATGTTAAAAGTACATTTGCCAAGTAGTAACGAAGCGATTTCAGTCTAGACAGGTGCAAACGACACAATTACACGGCTGCCTGGAGATGGTTTCTAAATGCTCTAGCGCTGACTAAATATATCTCGTTCTCTACCAAAGTGGCACTGAGAGTGTAATACGGAATGTACGGATAGTTATTGTTGATTTTTAATAAAGAGATGTAGCCGGGTGGTTAGAGTAGTTGCAAAGATCGCAAGTTCGAATCCCGACTGTACCAATGAGTTTTTCTAAACTTATGTACAGTAATTAGTGAGCTTTACAGTGAAGTAAAACATCGAGAGGAGACCTGACTACGTTTAAGAAGGAATTCAATGACGTATGTTTAGTTGTACTTAAGAAATGGCAATAGTCTAGCCAACTGTCACGTTGACACCTAAAATATATCTCCGGCGGAAAGTCTGGTGGGAAGAAAGGTGGGTTCGACCTACGCACCTCCGCAAATTCCTTCAGGAGCCCTTGTGGGAAGGAGTGAAGATATATATTTTTATTTATGATAATAATAATAATAATAAATACCGGGGACAATTCCACACAAATTGACCTAGTCCCAAATTAAGCAAAGCTTGTTATGGTAACTAGACAACGATATATTTACTTATATAAAGAGATATATACTTAAATACATAGGACATCCAAGACTAAGGTACACACATGATAACCTGCGATTGTTCTTTTATCAGTATGATAACTGTGTAACTAAGTCAGTAAGTAATATTTAAAGCACATTCAGCTGCTGCTACCAAAACAGGTTATGCGCAAGGGTGCATAGAAAATAATATGAAGCTACATATATTTGTCGGTTTTAAATCAATATGTTGAATGTGCAGAATTTTTTAATATCCCATAGTTTTAATTTTCGCACATATAAGATAAAGTGGGTCTGCCTACCCCTTCGGGGACCCTTGTGGGAAGGCGTGAGGATATATTATATAAAGATATTGGTTTGTTATCGATTGTTACGCTGAATGTTTAAAGTACTGACGTAACAAAAGCTAACTTAAAAGCGTGAAAAGCGGTAAAATCATGGAAAATGCTGCAAATTAATTGTGCATAAAAATGTGAGTGGATGTTCCGGGAAACATGGCACTTGCAGCGTGTAAATAACCGGTTGAAACTAGATCAGACAGGGGTCGGGTGAACAGTGTTTGAGTTGAGATTCAGGGTAATAATGTTAGCTGAACGTTTACCAGTTACGGCTCTACGTGTGAAACAGTAGTTTAAGTTAACTGAGAATAATTGTGCACAATAAAGATTTTAATTTAGTGCACGACCTGCCTGGAGGTAAGCGGCCACCGTATTGCGCCTTTAATAAAATGGCCGCTCACTCAAGTTTAATTCTATAATGTTCATAACTGCGAAGCCTGCGGTCGCGGGTTCGATTCCCACTTAGGGCAGATATTTGTGTAATTAACACGTACATACATACGTTATATACCTTATTTATCGTACCGTATATGCACCTCAGTCCGTCATCATATGATCACGCCGAGTAGGCACGGACTAGGCAGAGAGAGTAGAGCGCCAGTTCTCTCTAGGCTCACATAGCTCTTTCACTTCATCCACATTCATTAGTCTTTTCATACATGCTTACCGGTTTTGAGCACTCTTGACGGTCCCGTCTTTAAGTGTCCGATCCGTCACCTTCACTTTGTCTTCTTCTCTCATCTTTCTTCACTCATACTTTCTATACGACCAAACAAATATAACATGCCTTTCTTCTTTACAATTACAACCTCTTAACATTGAAATATGGCATGGTGTGACGGCCACGAATTTTTGTATATACTTATCTATATAAGTATCCCGGTCTAGTTACCATAGTACAATTAATTTGGGACCCTGAGCTGAAGCTGAGAGAAGCTGAGCTGACACGCATGGGGGAACGAACAATTGCTTCTACTGTTAGTCCAAGCTGTCCCTGCGGAATGGAAGCGTCGCACGACCCAGAAACAAAACATTTCTCAGTCCCATTTGCCAGTTCTGTGCTAGAGATACTACGTTGTTGAGCATAATTTACCTGTGAGATGGATTGGAGTTGGCTTCCTTTTGTAATGCAATATCGCTGTCCAGCATCTGCGCTGGCTCGGGCTCTTTCTTCAAAGCGGCCAGATCTTGTTGCGGATCCTTTGACTTCTCAACGAATCTGACAGAACGTGATGGCATCGCACCGTCTTCGTCACTTGCTGTGGTTATCGAGCGTTGGTCGTCGTTCTAGGAAGTAAAAATGTTAGTCATTTGTTTCCTCCTAACAGTGATAACAGCAATTTGTGAATGTGAGAACATTGTAGGCTTTGTAGATTCTTAGATCTTGCTAACATTGTTATAATTATCTTGTTTTATGTATGCTTTGTATAGTAAGCAGCGACCTATTGTCGGGCCTACGTTGTTCCCCCATTCTTGGGTACTATTGCTGTAACGAAAAAATATTGATATTGTATATGCCAAATTATTTGAAAAGAGTAACCATGGAGTTTCTTGCCGGTTCTTCTCCATGGAAGCGACCAACCCGAACCGTGCTTCTTTTTCGACGTTTTATAAGTGCCCACCTGGGCCTATGTGAAATAAAAAGATTTTGATTTAAGTGCTTGTGTAGTGTTGGATTTGATTGGTTGCTTTTTCCTGGAAAAACACCGTGTTAATCCAGCGACAACCTACCTTTGTGCGTAGTTTAATCCGATTCTGTTCGATATTTTTTGCGTGAAAGAGGAATAAACATTCTCATAAATATTATCACAATAGAATTTATCTTGTTGCCGAATTTCCTTATCGTGAAACAAGATAACAAACTCGGCGTGATGATATCTACGTATGTACAAACAAACACACATACTATCGCAGTATTAATACCTGATCACTTATATCATACATACCTGATCACTTATATCTTTCTCCATATCCAGCGACTTCCACAGACGGCCCCCCTTAAGTATGCCCCCCCGCCGCTGGCGCATCGGTGAGTTTTCTGATGACAGGCGATCCTCACTGTCACCCGTGTCGCTCTCCTCACCTGACATAAATTATAAAATTACTCCTTTGGAACAATAACACACAAATTTACATAGTCCAAATTAAGCTTGTACTTTGGCAACGAGACAACGATGTAAGCACTCCTAGATATATATATATACATATTTCCTCAGCAACCCTATTCTATACAAATTGAATCAAATAAATAAAACTTATAAATAGTCCAAGTTTGCTTAATTTGAGTTAATTTCAATGTGTGTATAAAAGTACATAAGATAACCATGTTGTAGTTGTGTATTACACGAACATCTGCCTTCGGAAGGAATCAATCTCTGACTAAAGCAAACGGCAGTAGACAAGATGAAATTCTTTACTTGTATAGTAAATGTAACACTCATGATATGTTCGCGAGTTATTAATTACATTACTATGTATGTGCGCATCGGCCTGCTGCTCCTTCTAGTAGAAGTGGGAGAGGAAGATCACGTTCGAAATACGATGAAATGTTATGAGATGAAACCAACATCTTTATGATCTTTCGCATTTGAAAAGTTAATAAGATTACCAGCATAGTCGTGTCCAAAAGAAAAGTCTGTGAAGGGAAGAAACGCCGAGACAAACTCTTAAAGGTTCGTAATTCTAGCTTATTTTTTTTTAATCGCTTGAGCTTAATTTATCGAGACAATGTCTATTTTCACTTAACTTAATCGAAAAACTAACAATATACTTGTTCTTCAATGTTAGACATTTAGAAATTTTTACATTCAAGCGGAATGGTCCTAAGCCTTTGCCTGAGAAAGCTTAGCATAACTCGTAAATTCCATCTCAACTTGAGCTTTGTGTCAAAGGAACTCGCTCTTTCATGGAAAATAGCGCGTCGATGTTGAAACTGAAAAATGATAACCTTTCGCTGAAACTAAAGTTCAACATTTTTACACCAAGAGGATTGAATTTAAATTTCCATTTCAATGTAAATTGTAAGGAATAATATTATGACGCTGTGAAAAATAAATATGTGAGGTAATGCCTCACATATTTATTTTTGTGTCATGAATTATTATTTACACTTGTTTATATGCGATAATAAAAAAGTTTTCATTGCAGGCAGTTGCCTGTGCCAGTTGCAGTGCAAAAAAAAAAGTGAAAATACAAACTTTTCAGTTTGTGTGTTATCTTAAATATTTGCTTAGAATAGCTTAAAGATAATACAAAATGCGGAGATCATATTGAAGAACCATCCATTAGCTCCATTGAAGCCGAGAGCAGTGACTAGTCCTTACGGCTCCGTCCCTCGTTATAATCCTTCAATAAAATGAATCGGCTACAATGTTTAAGACGCAGTTTCCCCGGGTACTTTAATAATCGTGCTGGGATATTCTTCGTGGCTCCGCGAGTGAGCACGAATATTTTCACACAAATTACGTACAACTTTGCCCACATATTTCTATTTTTAGTTAGTCAAAAGAAAATGTTGGGTATTGAAATTTTTTTGGGAATCTCTATTAGAATATTTCCCTCGCAGTGTCGTGACTAATGAAAAAAAAAGCCCTAATAAATGCAATATAAACATTATAAATCAGTAAACAACATTGGCATTTTGCATATATATCACTATTTTTGTATTATATTGATAATGCAAAAATATTTTTTCAAATCGGATGAGTAGATCCTGATATTCAACGGAAGTAATCATACGTTGTTAATAGAGGACCGGAAAGAGCCAATTTATCTTACCTCGGATAATTAGCTCTGATAATAAGCCGGGAACGCGAGGCTACCTTCTGTATTATATTTATAATAACGTGTAGTGTGCTTCGGAATCTGCTCCCTGCTGAGGAGAACCGCGTACTATAAGAAGTACGGCAACTCTGCCACGTTAGTGGTAAACAAACAAATTTGTGAAGTCACTTGTTTTTCCGACCGCGAAAATGGTCGACATACAAATATGCGTTAAAGCCTATCTATAAAAGCAATTTAAATTTACCCACAGGTCAGTGCACAGTTTGCTCACAGTCAGTTCGAATAAAATTGTAAATGTAAGGAAGCATTAAAAGCGCAAACGCTGTGACATGAATGCAGCGGTCGGCATTGGTGGCGAGTCGGGCGGATTACGGCGGCGTGCAATGTAAACTTTGCGTCGCCCCACAAAGCACATTGCGACACAGCTATAAAGTTACTAGAACGAACAATACTTATTATGGGGCATTGATTAAATCATTACTATGTAGGCTTCACTACGGCGTTCGATTACAAAATTACGTACTTAGTGCTTGCATGTCTAAAGCATGGGATGTCTTAAGCGCTTAATGTCTTAAACACGAGATGTGCTAAACGCGTAATATTTTCAACACGAGCCTTCCAAGTACGAAATATATCAAACACGGAATATTCTTAGCGTGAAATATTTTACACAGCGTATGTCCTGATAAATGCTAAATGTCTTAGAAATCATCAGTCTCTTCATAAGTGCTCGTCAGTTTCGAATACTTGTGGCGTTTACGTCCTTGAGCGTCCGATCGATTTGATCTAGGTAGTTGCAACGTAGTCTTCCTCTGCCTCTTTTTGCACACATTTTTCCTTTGTATATTTGTTTCGTCCATCTTTCTTCACTCATCCTTTCTGTATGTCCAAACCAACGTAACTTGCCTTTCTTTATGTTTACAATCACACCCTCGATCACGCCAGTTGTTTTAATTGTAATAAATATATTTACCTACCTATATGTTTCTAATTATTGTTATTAGTGCTTATTGTTATTAGTATTACTGTGCCCGGAGGATCTACCCGTATGAAATTTGCTACCTTCACCGAACCATGCCCGAGCTATAGGGTATGTGTTTTTTTGGAATATTTATGGAATATACTAGAGTTCGTTCCGGAATGCTTCTTCACGCCAATTAGCTCGGTGAAATTCGGGCCTGTGTTCGTTTGTAGATACACCGATCGATTCGTAGATTGAGTTTGAAACTGCTCTCGTGTTGCCAATATGGCAGGTACAGCATTTGAACTATGTTGAGGTTTGTTTGTTCCTTGTCATGTGAGCGGGCGAAAGGCACTTACTTGTCAGTGGAGCGGACGGGAGGTCAGTTTGAGTTTCCTCTATGCACACGGCAGCTGTGCATTCTGGAACAATACAAACGACGCGTTAAAATCCATAGCTTTTGCGAAATACTCACTTAATGTAAACTTCGAGGCGTCTATTTTTAATTCATTGATTTTGAATATATTTTTTGATTTGTGTATCTGAAACTAGCGGAATTTAAACAAATATAAAATAATAAACTACACGTCTCCGGTTGAAGAACAAGTCCTCAGTCCGCCGGTTATGTATTTAGTTTCCAACAGGACAGATGGCGATTCCACCGCCATTTCTCAAGCACGAATAAGAATATATTCCTTCCTTTACAAATTTATGCATATGTTGCCTTTCGACGTGTTCGTTTACCTTAAAGCTTGCGGTGTGATAAATTATGCTAACTATTCAAAACAGTACTTAAAACGTGAATTATATCTTAATCTAATCAGAGACACGAACGCATAGATGTTCGACAACCGAAATGCAGTTTTAACGTGCGGAGAAATCCAGCTTATGAGTAAGTGTAACGTCCATTACTATGCTGACAGAGTTATTCCCGTATCGTCTCGCCGTGTCGATAAAATTCCCGGATCAGAGGCATACTACTGGACTAGGTCAGTTTCTGATTGAGGACAGAGTGTTGCGCTACAATAATTGAGAACAAGGAAACGTTAGAAAACCATAGATAATCACATTGCAGTTACTTCTGTTGGAAAAGTAATCTTACATTAACATCTTGATAGTACAATACTAGCTGTGTCATACACTTCACATATTTTGGCCAATTAGCACAATATACTTAATATATAAGGAAATACGTATAATCTATATAACAAAAATAATAATATATCCTCACGCCTTCCCACAAGGGTCCCCGAAGGGGTAGGCAGAGATGTGTACACATCTCTGTATAATATAATATATAGTATAATTTATAGTCGAAATAAAATGATATTGCGACTATAAGCTGAGATGTAAGCTATCCTATCTTTCAGGTTCGATCAAACTGCACACGGTGTGTAAATTTGATCAAAGTCGGTTCAGAAGCTTAGGAGTCCTTCGCGGACAAACAACGTGTCGCGTAATTTATATATTTTAAGAATATAAATAGAACACTAACGCAAAGGCTAAAATAAACTGTGCGTTCATGATAACTGCAATTACTTACTAGCTGAGGGAAAGAAGATAGTGAATAGACAGGCAATGAGGCAAATTCAAATCCAGGTCAGCGTTACATTCTCGACGTTGCGAATTACCTATAAAATAAATGTAATTTTTAACCGTAATCCTCACCGGGGGTTCAACTCGGTAACCTCTTCTTAATGTTTTATCGCACTGCGTTAACAAAAAATAATTTATAAAGCGTATATAATTATTTGTGTATATATATATATCCTACTCGGTCCCCGAAGGTTGTAGATTGGAATGTAGGTTATATGTAGTTGAGCTTCCTTTTCCGCCAGTAGTACATGTAAGAGCAAACATGATAGATGCCGAGTGCCTTGCTGTTTCTTAAACACGACTATACTATTGAATTTCTTCTCATACGTATGCTTTCTTCTCATATGTAAAGGTCGTGGTGTGAATGATGAATGATGAAGAGACTATATCCTGTACTGTAGAGAAGATAGCAAAGGAAGCTAATTTCATTGCCTGAGCATAAATATCCTTTGCAACCGCACAGCAGCGCTTAATTTTTATTAAATTAATTCACAAAGCGAAAGGTTCCACTTAACTACGCGATCAAGAAAATACTCAAGCTTTTATTACTTGGTTAAGCCTGGGAAACACTCCACTAACTAGACTGATATTAAACGGAAATTGAAGTTACGTTGCACTATGCTTCCGTGGTAAACTAATTGAAGTGTTTAGTGGCATCAAAAGGCTAGACGCTTTACGACCCAAGGATCTACTCCACTGAGGAGACTCAGGAATCTACATGCTACTTAGGTTATCTTATTACCTATATAAGTCGTCGTATATTTTATCTTGCTTATATTTATGAAAATGAGCTTTGTGTATGTATGTTTTAGTTATAGTTTTAATCGATGTTTATCGCTATGTGAATTTAAACCGTCATGGATGAATAATTAGCTGCCTTAGTGGTATAAATAAAATCTATACTAATATAATAAAGCTGAAGAGTTTGTTTGTTTGTTTGAACGCGCTAATCTCAGGAACTACTGGTTGGAATTGAAAAATTATTTTTGTGTTGGATAGTCCATTTCTCTAGGAAGGCTTTAGGCTATATAAAATCACGCTACGACCAATAGGCGCGAAGCATAAATGAATAATGTTGCCAAAACGGGAAAAAATATTCCTTTTTGAGAGCTTCCGTTGCGTAAACGGTTCAAGTTACGAAAATATCATGTATGAGGGAATTGTTCCTCTTTAAAAGTTCTAAAAAAAAGTCCGAGACAGCATATGTCTATCTTATAAGATTGACTCACTGTAACCTTTTTTATGGCAATCAAGTCCACGATGGGCTCCTGAACTACTTAACCGATTTCAATCAAATTTGCACACCGTGTGCAGTTTGATCCAACTTAAAAGAAAGGATAGCTTACATCACACTTGGACCCGATAGGTGGCGCTGCAATCGTGTTTCAAGAAATTTTACTTTTTCACCCGGGCGAAGCTGGGCGGGACAGCTAGTAATAATATATATCCTCACGCCTTCCCTAGAGGGTCCCCGAAGGAGTAGAGGCAGAGGTGTATAGGTATTACTAACACACCCACTTTCCGCCAGAGGTATATTAGACGTATGCAGGTTTCCTCTCGATGTTTTCCTTCACCGTATAGCTCGTGGTGTGACTAATCACTGTACCTAAGTTCAGAAAAACTCATTGGTACAGTCGGGATTCGAACTTGCGAACTTTGTGTCGCAGGCAACTGCTCGAACCACTCGGCCACCACGGCTTGTAAATAAAACAATTAACTAATAGATGTTGGCTTGTGATATAATATTAGCTCCGAACCAAGTGAATTATTGACAATTATCTGTCTGCGGTGCTACACATCCGAACAGGTAACAGTCGAACGGAGCACGTCAAATAAACGGCATAAATGATATGTGAATGGTATATTCGATGCCATGATAGAGCAATCAGACCAAAGCAAAATTCGTACCATTATTAATTCGTGGTGGTCGAGTGGTTTGAGCAGTTGCCTGCGAGTAGGTCGCAAGTTCAAATCCCGACTGTACCAATGAGTTTTTCTTGAGTACAGTGCAGTCCAACTTAAGTACAGTGATATTAGTCACACCACGAGCTTAACGGTGAAGGAAAACATCGAGAGGAAACCTGCATACGTCTGAGAAGAAATTCAAAGGCGTATGTATAGTCGTGCTGGCGATGGACTCGCCATCTGTCACGTTGGCACCTAATATACCTCTCGCGGAAAGTGGGTGTGTGAGTATTACCTATACACCTCTGCCTACCCCTTCGGGGACCCTTGTGGGAAGGCGTGAGGATATATTATTATTATCATTATTATATTAACTACGCCAACTGATATATCTAATGCAAAAGTAGGTTGGTTAGTCAGTTGGCTTTAACGAATTAATTATTTTACCGATCATTATGGAATTTAACATTACACATTTACGTTACGAGCGTACAGTAAATAACGAAGGCGATTTAATTAAAAATTTTCCTGAAATTGACAATTAGACTTGTTTAGCCACGAGCTTTACGGGGAAGGAAAACATCGAGCAGAAACCTGCAGACGTTTGAGAATAAATTCAAAGGCGTATGTATAGATGTGCTTGAGTTACGGCGATGGACTCGCCATTTGTGACGTTTGCACCTAAAATCTATCTCTGACGGAAAGTGGGTACGACGTACACATCTCTACCTACCCCTTCGGGGACCCTTATCGCTAGGCGTGAGGATATATACTTAATATTGTTAATATACAGCATGTAATGACAGGGTGTAGTGTGTATTAAGCATTGCCCGTGACATTATTTTAGTGATAATTTTCAAAGAAGATCTTTTAATTCGTGTGTCGTGTGTGTATGTTAGAGTCATAACATTAATTGAATAATTAAATCGCAAATCAACTGGCGTGAATGAGGGCGTGATTGTAAAGATGAAGAAAGGCTTGTTACGTTGGTTTGGACACATAGGAAGGATGAGTGAAGAAAGATTGATGAAACAGATATACAAAGCAAAAGTGTGTGCAAGAAGAGGCAGAGGAAAGCCCCGTTCCATCTACCTGGATCAAATTGATCGGACGCTCAAGGACGGGAACATCAAGAGTACTCGAAACCGACGAGCGTGTATGAAGAGACTGATAAACGTGGACGAAGTGAAAGAGGTATGTAAGTCTAGAGAAAACTGGCGCTCTATGCTCTGCCTATCCCGTTAGGGACTGTGTATGTATGTATTTATGAATAATTGAAAAATAATAAATATTGTGGGGATACCATAATGCGATTCAAAAGAGTTTCAAAGACTTGTGACACATATCTGTCACGTTGGCACCGACACAATATTCCAAGCTTTGCCTAGTGATGGTATCAGAAGTCATGTTATAATTCAAAAGTGTCGAAGAAATTGAGTTAGGCATGACATTTGTTTACAAAAACGAATCTTTATTATAATCCTCTCCGAAATTCTGAATTTAGAACCAATTATCTTAAGTCTCTTTTAATTGATCCTCTTAACTGCATAAAGACCATAAAGTACCTTAATATTATTCCATTCTCTCCTATCACAATTTGTATTTAAGAGGCAGAAATCGTTGCTATGCAATTAATACCACCCCACGCAGCTTTAAAAAAAATCTTGCTTTTATAATAATTTTTCGTTGTTATTATTCGATAATTAGCTTGTATAACGATGTCTACAAGGCACTTCATACACAGTAAGAGGATCAACTCAAGGAGGCAACAAAAGAAAAACTTCGAACACTAAATTTTTGTTTCTAACCGAAATTGTTTACGTTGAAAATCTATTATACATTATGTATATGTCTGTATCACGCCACGTCTCTTAAGGGGTGGGTAATGCTCTAGATTTATACAGTTCTTGCAGATAACTCATTCGAATTTTATGAAGGCACGACAGGTATACTACAAAGCCCACTCTACGCTGAGGTGATCGTTTTGTCTGGCTATGGTATCCAAGAAATGGATGTAAATAGATACTCGTTAATAATGACATAGTACGAGATGCTAAGTGACCATACGTAGCTCTCAACGTTGTAACGCCTGACTCGTAGCATCGCCGGTAATGGCAACTAAGTAGGCTACGTCGTAGCGTATATGTTTGTTGTAGCGCTACGACGTAGCTAGTGCAGTTAATTATATTACGATACTGTAGCCGTAACCGTAATCTTATTCGTTACGCTTAAAACATGTATTATGTATATTACTTTAGATATCACTTGCGTGTTAACGCGGAGAACATTTTAGGTTTATGTCTGAGGATACGGTGTCATCAGAGGTAATTTATTGTACTATTACGCTTGATGATACGTGTATAGTGAAAAGTGCCGCAGTTGATACGTTTGCCGGCATTTCAGAGAAAAAAATTACGTAAAATCTATTTTAGTAGGATTTGTAAATGAAAAGTCCCCCTAACTGGTGTCACGGCGATTATATAAATTTCACATATGTAAATATTAACTCACCATTTTCACCAATGCCAATGTGACAGGTCACGAGTCTGCCGCCGTGACTAAAGCACGACTTTAAATGTGACATAACTTGGGACTAGCTGCGACACACTCTTCAGAAAATCAAAAGTACCAGTGAATGGCAGAGACCGGGGCTTAAACCTACATATCTCCAGTTTGCAGGCGCCTACTCAAACAAAGTCGGGACCACAGTTTGTTCATAAATTAAAGCGGACAATGTGCTAGTATGCAATGACGTACGTAAGTACTCTGTTAGTGCTTCCCCGTATTCTCTCTAGTAATGATTCTGTTCTCTCGACTCCGAAAAATCCGTCTGTATGCTCAATAGTTATATGTCATGGCTCAATATAAAATTGGAATTCATCCTGTATTTATAGGGCCTGCTCACTGACAAGCTCGCCTGTTTGATCACGGAAATATATTCAAATTGGAACCAACACAGCGGTCGGTAGCGAGTAAACGTCACTCCAGCCAAATTTAATATTGCTTCCATGTTAAATACTGCATGCACTTGGCGCATTGAAACACAGATCCACTTATAATGCCTTACCATCACGTGTTATTGCAATCATAATTCTAGTATGCTAAGTATATCTTCGCGCCTTCCTACAGTGGTCCTTTTTTGCTGGTGACAAATGTTTTCTCATGCACGACTAAGTACTCCAAAGCTACATACGTCTTTGAATTCTCAATGTATTGAGATGAAACCTGCATACATTTCAGAAGCAATTCAAAGTCGTACGAGTATATATACTTGTTAGTGCTTGTGAAGGGGCGATGAACACGCCATCTGTCATGTTGGCACCAAATATCAACCCCTCGGGGACCCTTATGGAGGTGTGAAGAAATAATTACCTTAAATAACATCAGAGTTGTTCTTACAAGCACTGAAGTTCATTGAAAGTTGAAATAATTTAACCGCTAGTGGACTTTAGGTTACCAGGTATAGACAACGACATTACTGGCCGCGACATTTCCGGAGTATCCATATAAGACCGTCCAGGGGTTCCTGGTTGTTTGGCAATTAGCCAGGCCTTTGTGATGCGTTATTATATATATATATATATATATATATATATATTGTGTGTTATTTGTCTGCACTAATATTATTTTGTTTGTTAGTTTGAAAGCGCTAAATTAAAGACTGCTTATCTTACTCGATGAATAATTTTTCCTCATGATATTTTCCTTCACCGAAAAGATCGTGGTTTGATTAATCACTGTACTTAAGTGAAGTAAAACTCGTGAAGTAAAAATTGCATCAACTTTATACTTTAGGATTCTACAACACGAAGATTGTAAGCTCTAAACCCGGACCGATTAGTTTTTATGAACGTAAGTATAGTGATTAGTCACACCAAGAGCTTTACGGTGAAGGAGAACATCGAGACAAACCTGCACACGTTTGAGAATAAATTCAAAGACGTTTGTATAATCATGTTGGAGTAACGGCGAAGGACTCGCCATCTGTCACGTTAGTACCTAAAATATATCTCTGACAGCGTGTAGATACGACCTACACCCTTCTACCTACCCCTTCGGAGACCCTTGTGGGTAGGCGTGAAGGTATAATTATTAATAATTTATTTTTTTATCTATATATATGATATATATATATATATATATAGGAGATCTCATTTTTGAACTTACTCATCACGAAATCTCAGGAACTGATTTACTTGAAATTTGGTAGGAGTATTTCTTACGCGGTGTAGAGGTCAGCTAAGAACGGATTCTAAGAAGAGATTCAAAGGCGTATGTATAGTCGTGCCTGAGTAACGGCGATGGACTCGCCATCTGTCACGTTGGCACCTAAAATATATCTCTGGAGGAAAGTGGGTATACACCCACTATGAGTATGGGTATTACCTATACACCTTCACTAAGTTACAGACCAGTAAGTTACCAACATGACAGATGGCGAGTCCCACTTTCCGCCAGAGGTATATACCTCTGGCGGAAAGTGGGTGTGTGGGTATTACCTATACACCTCTGCCTACCCCTTCGGGGACCCTTGTGGGAAGGCGTGAGGATTTTATAAAACTCAACTTTCTTTTTATAAAACACGTTTTTACCTATTGCCTCCATAGGGGAAGCAATAGTTGAAAAACGTGTTTTATTTTAACTTTTTCACTCGGCCAAAGCTGCTATATGCTATATATATAACCAAATACAACAAGGCGGGTTTGAATCTTCCGTCTTTTAGCTTTTAATTCGCAGAAATACGTATCTCCGCAACATTTTCTGCTGCAATTCATTCAAGTGTGTAATTGAGTGGATTGCAGTGCATTTACACTTGAATGGCTTTATTAAATATCGAAAGCGATTGAAAATAAAAATATGAGGAACGTTATTGCCGTACACTTCGTGCAAGTTTAACGTCTTGTCCCCCAGATCGCTTATTAAACCTTTCAGTAGTAAACACTATTATATTTGGGTATAGTTGGACGCAATACATTTTTATTGGAAATTAAGGCAAGTTTTATTCAAACTATACCGCTTATAGGTACCACGCAGAGACATAAAATTAAAATATTATGTTTTACAATTGGGGAAATTTTAGCAGCATTCGGTGTCTCGTAAAGTAACTTATTGCGGTTTTAAGTGTATAGTTTTGGTTTTACATTGAGCTAAGTTACCGATTTATATGAACATTGAAAATACCCGCATGAGATTTTATCTACGTAGTGATTTATAACTTATGTCGTAACTCTACGCTATGGTGGCCTAGTGGTTCGAGTAGTTGCCTGCGACACAAAGATCGCAAGTTTGAATCCCGTCTGTACCAATGAGTTTTTCTGAACTTAAGACAGTGGTATACACCACGAGATTAACGATGAAGGAAAACATCAAAAGGAAACCTGCATACGTCTGAGAAGCAATTCAAAGGCGTATGTATAGTCGTGCTTGAGTAACGGCGATGGACTCGCCTTATGTCACGTTGGCACCTAAAATATATCTCTGGAGGAAAGTGGGTATACACCCACTATGAGTATGGGTGTTACCTATACACCTTCACTAAGTTACTGCCTACCCCTTCGGGGACCCTTGTGGAAAGGCGGGGGGTACGTCACTCTACGTATATTTTCCTAGTCCTGCTTTTGATTACGATAACGTCCATATACCAGTCCAGATAGGGAGCATGTACGTTTTTGATTGTAAAATATACAAGCAAAAAGTAATTAGAAATATGTGTACGGCTAAAGTACTCGTTTCCAAGTCATGAATATATAGTAACAAAAAAAAAAACAAAAGAATTACACTTTCCTAGGCACATCAGTCAAACGGTGACGGGAGACTTAGTGCCATAGTTCTAATGAAGAAAACAACAGGCTGGATAAAGCAAGAACCAACCAAGCATGCGAGAACCTTTGGTTTGAATTCAAAACAAACACATTCGTGTTGATCGCGAACATTTGCCGGAGAGCAGAATGTCTGGATAAACTGGTGGCTTGACATTAGTAATAGAGGCTCTGGCATTTTGCCAGTTTCCTTGCCACGTCTGTCTTTGGTCGCGAAGGAGCGCTCCCCTTAGTATTTGTAATTAAAAAATATTGGGTCAGATTCGAATGAGTGCAGAAACATTTTGTGAAATTTGTTATATAAATGTGTGACAATTATTGTTGATAAAGCATATTCAGTACATTTTATATGACTGGGACGGCTTAATGCATTTATTAAATAGAAGTCCACTGTAGTACCTTCTTTTGTGGGTTCAACGTGCATAGTTCTCATTTTTCATAAGTGTAGAGAACGAAAAAATACCATTTACATCATACGTACATGCATATCATCACGCTAATTCCCTAACGGGGTAGGCAGAGAGTATAGAGTGCCTGTTCTCTCTAGACTTACATACCTCTTTCGCTTCTTTTCCGGTTTCGAGTACTCTTAACGTTCCCGTCCTTGAGCGTCCGATCGATTTAATCCAGTTTGTTGGAACGTGGCCTTCCTCTGCTTCTTCTCGCACACACTTTTGCTTTGTATATCTGTTTTGTCAATCTTTCTTCACTCATGCTTTCTATGTCCAAACCAACGTAACATGCCTTTCTTTATCTTTACAATCACGCCCTCATTCACGCCATTTGATTTGCGAATTTCTTCATTGCGGATTCGATCTAATATCGTTACTCCGCACATTTTTCGAAGAGATCGCATCTCAACTGCATCAACCATTTATGGATTCGGATAACGAGCGATTTTTTTTATCTAACATAGTAGTAGTACACACCCACTTTCTGCCAGCGATATATTTTAGGTGCCAACGTGACAGATTAGTAGACGGGCGTGTCCGTCGCCGTAACTCAAGCAGGATTATACATAATCTAACGTCAGGTAATAAAATCACAATGCTGTCATTTCTAAAAACAGTTTCGAATATTTTAAAGCAGTCTTCATCATATCAATATGTCGAGGTCCGTCATGGGCTAGGTAGAGAAAAAAGAGCGCCAGTTCTCTCTGAAGGCCAAAGCCGGATCGCTCAAGTCTCTCTGTGTATGCTCACCGGTTTCGCGTACTCTGAACATTTTTCCAAGTGATTAATTCCATAAAATTCAGGTTTCATATCAATCAATGGTTTTGCCAAAGTCCGCTCAACGTGTTCTTGAATAAATCTTTGAAAGTTAATTGCTTTTGGCTGTAATCCAATCCAAGTATAATCCAATGTCGAATAAGATAATTCTTCTAATAACGTTATGGATAAATTAAGTTAAATTTTTTGCATGCATTATTTTTAATAAACCGAATAGCGTACAATAAAAAACACGTGAATTTGTATAGCTATTGTTCTCATGACGCCGAGTGAAATAGGCAAGAGTCTTTTTTCGTTTATCCACATTTATCAGACTTGATACATGCTGTGATGCACTTATATATAAATTGGTTTATTCTGTATTTATTGAAGCAATGGGAAGGTGAAACGCGTTAAAGATGCATTTAGATTTTTGCAGGCACAATTTCGCATGTGGTATAGGATAGGCAATATAAAAGCGAATTATGGCTTAAAAGCCATTCATGTTCGCCTGAACAAACATTCCAGATGCGGTAACGCGGAGGTAACCTCGTCTCATTGCTTTTTTCCTTTTTGTATATATCCTCACAACTTGCTTGAGTGAACTCGAGTGACCCTCAAGGGGTAGGCAGAGGTGTGTGGTACCCACAATGAATGAAGGTGTTAGCGCAGGAGATAGATTTTAATCTAATCTACAACTACACCTATGTTTTTGTTTATTCTACTGAAACGTATGCAAATTCTGAAATGCAAGTTTCCTCCCGATATTTTGACAAATGGTACTTATCGTGTCGCGATTCAAACTTACAACCCTTTTTGTTGCAAGCGACTACTTTTACCACAGCTCATTTTAAAACTTAACACATGTATTTGCCTGGTAAGAGAGAAGTTCGAAAAAAGAAAAGAACGAAGAGTTCACAAATGCTTTACTCGAAAACGAACCAGAAGATTCTAGCATATTTCCTTCATTTTTCTAATGTAAAGCAAATCTGAATATGATTTGAAGCCGCCCTAAGCAACAAGAAATGGTTGTTTAAGCAACAGTTTGCGAGTTATTATTAAACTTTTTCAAAAGTATGATGCCATATAAATACTTCTCAAAAGATTGAACGACATTCAAACTTTTCAGAACGAAAAAGTCTGTTGTGAAACATAAATACGTCATTCGCTATTTTCGTTAAATGCCCGAAAGAGTTTTAATTTGGCAATCAAATCATTTGAAACTTTCCCTTCATTTGCCAACTTTGCCTGGATAAGGCTTCGGTTAATAGCTAGGTAACAATTGAAGGACAACCTGTGACGCAGTTCATTTGAATTTATTTACACAAGTAGCGTCATTACAACTTGCTACGAAGCTCTTTAAGTTATCACGTTTTGTATTGACGTACATTTTTCCCATTGCATTCATAATGAGGCAATCGTAAGTGTTTGTGAAGTTTTGTTTAGCACATCAGAAATGTAAAGGTGAGGAACATATCGTGGCGTTGTCTATGTTTGTGAAGAAATGAAAAGACGTCAAAGACTTTCAAAGATGGCGATGGATTGGTCCACGTTTCGCAGGTGTCTGGTATAATGATGATGTAAATGACTGTAGATTCTTGTAAATTATGTATGTACTTGTTTATAATAATAATACTAATAATATATCCTCACGCCTTCCCACAAG